>JABWIB010003183.1:0-15084 GCA_016617825.1 Platyplectrum ornatum | reverse complement strand
TATATATATATATATATATATATATATATATATATATATATATATATATCTTCATTCTTGATTCGGCACTCCCTGGATTTTCAAATACTGTAACTTGGGTTGCTATAGTGCTAGTATGTAGCCGTCGCCACAAAAGACGGATTGCTGGCTCTTGCATGTAGATATCTGTATGCGCGGCACTCCAAAAAATAAATTACACTCCCGGTGAGTCCAGCGTTTATTGAAAAAACTTTCCTCAGGGAAAATATATATGTACGTAGTGGTGAGAGACCTTGGGTCTTACCACATTTGCCCACAGTTCCTCCAAAAACTGCATGAGTTAAACCTGCAGTGGTTTTCTGGACTTTTTGTGGACTGCACAGATGCTGGTGGGATCCGAATTCCAGCTCACTCAGAGCCAGCAGAAACTCAGCTGCAGGGGAAGAGTTTTAAAAGTCTGACCCACCCATTGGGCAGTGCTCTGATGCCTGAGATCAATGAGCAGGGACTAGTGATGAGTGCTTTGATTTTTATTTCTGTCTCATTTTACAGCAGCAGAAACTGGTATGGTCAATGACACCTGTGCTCTTCTGAGGCAGAGGGACAATACTGATGGAATTTCTACTCCACAAGCACAACAGACCACTGATACCTATCTCTCTCATCTGCAGAAATGAGGCAGAGGGTCAATACTGGTTGAATATCTACCCCACAAGCACAACAGACCACAGATATCTATCTCTCTCATCTGCAGAAATGTTGCAGGGAAATCTCTGCAAAAATCCCCACAACAGCTCCTAGATAACTACTACAAAACTAAAGAAAACTGTTAGTACAATGTTTTAATGCAACACATCTCTACTAACATCTTGGAAAAAGAAAATCACTAATGCAATGATCCATACAATCACTATAAACATAATAGCTTATAATGTGCTATGGGCAGGTAGTGGGTAGATTTCCCCAGTTGCTGCAGAACCACTGTAGGATAATTAATACTGCATAACATGAGACTGTTTACTATGAGCTTGCAGGGTTATTTCCCTGAACCCAAAGGAAAGTTTACATGTAAAAGTCACCACAACAATGTTCTCTGCAGAGCAACCCAAAGACAGTCCAAGAAAGTAACTGCTCACTGGTACGGAGTGTGTTCATGGGAAAATATATTATCCAAACTTACTCCCAGCAATATGTATTACTAGAACAGGTGGTAATACCCACTTATATTGGGTTGACATGCCAAAAGTGAGAACAACTGGATACGCTGTTTTTTAATTGCACAGTAAACAGTTGGAATAAACAGTGTTTTATGGCACAGTAAACAGCTGCTCTTACAACCTGCTGGTCCAGTGGTAGATGCTACCCCCCACAGTACTTGGGATTAACTGCACCCTTCAAATTCTTATCTATTTTCTTCAGCCCTTTATCTATCCATCTGACCTCTTTCCTTATCTATCACTCTATCTTTTACTTTTCTCTCCTGTGTGTCCTGCACCCTCAGTCACTTGTTGGAGCCATTCACAGTGCTGCAGCCCCTATCTGAACCCACTACAGAGCGAGCCGCCACATTCCCCACTGTACCGCTGGTACCCCACCACCTGATCCCAAAGTGTGTAAAAGATTCAGAGCTACTGATCTATATTAAACATAAGTTATGAATTATGTGAAGTATAATTGGGATTATTATTATAAAATATTTATTCAAATAAATTATTAAAATTAAAGGTGAACTGAAACTACAAAGTTACTGATTACGACACTAGTGGCCTTTGCACCTTACTTATAATGTATGTACTTACAAGTTCAGTAATACACTGGGCTTTTCTTTTTAAAGTTCTTCATAAATAATCGTTGGTATGCAATGCAATGCTGTCTGCGTCACTTCAGGTTGAGATAGTATACTATAATGTGGTCTGTAGATAAAAGTTCTGAATAATGAGTTCCCCTGTCAACATGTCAATGAAGAATATAATAGAAAGCAATATTTTGATATATATAATATAAATAATTTTGAAGTTTTCTTAAAAGCATGAATTCTTTCTTCTTACTGTATTTAGAAATAATTTTATACATAAACAATATTACTGCAGCAATTATTAGCATCCAAACGCTGGGATCTGAGATCGCAGAATGTCACCCCCTGGATGTAAACATGACCTTTAGCAGGTGAAAATGTTTTGACAGTGTTTTTATCTCTACATTTGGTTTTGGATTTTTACAGATACATGGACATGCCCAACAGACTCATTAACCAATATTTACTAAACTGAGGGAATGCCATAGTGGAGATGTTGCCCATAACAACCAATCAGATTCAAGCTCCTATTCTTAACTATGTAAAATGGAAATGAGAGCTAGAATCTGATGGGCAACACATTTCACTATACATTAGTATAGTATATATTAGTAAATATAGGTCATAGACTACATGTCTCCATCCACACATACCAATGAAATGCAACTAAGGAAGCAAATTCTGAATGCTTATGAACTGAACTTCCCAGGACTGTGTGCGCTTTGTTTTTCCGAGCAAGCACAGTAAAACTAAATCCCTTCTGCTTGCATACACTGGGATCTGGACCGGTGACTGTGTTTCTTTGTCCTTTTGTGTATCCTTAAAAGATTTCAACTACAGAAAATGCCAGGGGAGAGGACTGCTGAGGATGAACCATGACAGGCATTTCTCAATGGTTTTCTATGACGATATTCTGAAAATCCTAAAATGGTAATCCTCCTGACAGCAAAATAGAGATCCCCATAGGAAACTGTAGGAATGGCGAGATTTGAAAGAGTGGCAGCTTAGCATCAGAGAAATCAATGATTTTTAAAGGCACTGTGGCTTTGATGTATGCCGTACAATGAGGGGAGAGACAAAATACAAAGAAATCAGAATGACTTTGTATTTAGACTCCCCTTATCTCTGCTTTACAAATGGACCCCATGGTACATACTTTTATCACTTCTACCTAGATTCAATTTCCAAGAATGAAGTGAATAGACCAAACAAGACAAATAGGAACAGCTGGATGTTTATTGTGCTATGTGTAAGAGTGTAAAAGAGATTTCGACTTCCTCATTTCTGAAATATCTGCGTCATGGCAGTCGTTAGTTAGATATGTTATACTAAAATGTAATAAAACTAAACAAAAAATGACAGGATTTGCTGAAGAGAAAATAATGTATCAGCTATAACAATACATTGGAAACAATTTGTACTTTGTACATAGTTTGTGTTATTATTAACTCTTTTCTCTCCCCATTTTTTCCGTAGTCTCTTTTTTGCACTATAGGCTAGAGGTCTTAGCATTCTGTCATCTTCCTTCAACTTATGTTGTTTTTACCTGTCTTGTTTGTCTGCTATCTGGTCTCTCCCCTGCCAGACTATGCTATCTATTTCATTCTTCTTCTTGCTTTTCTAGAAATTGCTTAAAGTTGGTTTATTGTGATTCACTGTCATGGGTTTCCAGAAATATGCACAGATATCTCAGCGTCTACCAAAGACATTCAATGACAGCTTGAGTTTGATATGTAGATGAGGTGAGACTTCCGTATACATAATGTATAATAAAAAAGGAAAACTTTGCAGGGAAGTAATAACTATATATATTCAGCTACATAGTCGAAAGATATATTTATGCACTGAAGTGCTTTTCTTTCCTTACTTCACCCTCCATATTTTAGAAAATATCTACAAGTCTGCTTGTGAATTGTGCCGGTAATGCACAGATAAGACCCAGAATTTGTTAGAAAACCTATTTCATACTAAACAATGTTATGCACATGTACAGGAGCTCACAGCCGGTAAGAAAGTCCAATATATAATACAAACTTCTACACTGTGATCAGTTATAGACAGGATAAATGTGCCGCTGCGAATGTCCCTTTTCCAAAAAACATAGAGCGGACAGCTAATTGTCGGCTATATATATATTTAAATTGTGATCATGTCAAAAATAATTGATAGTGTGTCAAATCACATACAACATCCATATCACGGTTGTTGTGTAAAAGTTGGCGCAGGCAGTGTTTACCTGTACAGGGACGAGGGTGTTTTACTCAGCAATGGGATTTACCAAATCTGATTTTAAAATTGTGCCTTTTGTTGTTGGGGTCATTGGTTAAAGAGAGGGGTTTGATGTGGTTATAAAAGGGGGGGAGAAAACATCACACATGCAGAGTTGCTGACAATTTCTGTCTTCCCGGAGATCTTGGGAGGCAGAAAGATCAGGGGGGAGGGGGTACTCTTTACCCGGGCCCAGAGCTGAGAGGGGGCCCTTGATTGAGATTGATGGTTTTTTGAGTTTTTGTTTTACTGTTTATTGTGAGTGATCTGTAGTGAGAGCTGCTTTTATGTGTAAAGCAGGCCATACACTATAAGATAAATTGTTCCAATCTAAGCATTTTTCAAGAGTGGGTAAAACCATGTTGAATTGCAGGGGAGTAAAATTGAATTAAAAGCAAACAGTATTACAGGTGAGAGATGATGTTTACCAGCACAAGTCTAATAACAGTGTAACAGTAACGCTGGTCAGTATCTGTGTGCAACATGCAAAAATAAAGTATTCTCCCTGCATGCACACACTGACATTCATTTTACCTCCCCTGCAATTTAACATGGTTTTACCCACTCTTTAAAAATGCTTAGATTGGAACAATTTATCTTATAGTGTATGGCCAGCTTAAGAAATAGAAGCCTGTAGCCTGTCACTGGACACTGCTCACGCATGACCTTAATAAATTGCATGTATCCTATTCAACACATTCCTCTACATGAAAGGTACATACCTTTGTCTCTGTAGGTCTACTGCTTTCAACTTTATAAGTATATATTCAAGAGATTATGTCCCCCAATAGTATGAAAAAATGTCTGGCAATGGCGTATGCCGCGCAGCGGTGGAAAAAAAAATAGTGCCTAATAAATATGAGGGGGCCCCAGGAAGTTGCTGTACCGGGGCCCAAAATTTCTCTTGGTGGCCCTGGATAAGATAGCATATGATGGCAAAAATTTTGGGATTTCACAGATTTGTGCCCCATGGGGTAAGAGGAACTTTCTACCAGTGATTTATTGTAATCATTGCTAGTACATCTGAAACTGGGTGGTTTACATGCTCTTCCTGTATTCTTGGAGCAATACCCCAATTTCAGGAGTCTGCATTTACTTATTTGCCTCATTACAAAATACCTCCATTAACAATCCTTTTATTGCACAAAAGTGCTTAATATTTTTAGTTAACCATGGTTTAGTTAACACAACATGACTTAAGAGGTTGGTTTTGAGAGTAATCCTCAGAGTTGTTGAATTGAGTGCTCACAACATGTAATATAAAATAAAATCTTTTTTCTTTGTGACTAAAAATTGCTAGTGTAAGCTACCCCTTGAAGTCAGTGAAACAGAAAATCAATTCACAGGCAAACTAAGGCTTAACAAATATAGCTGTTTGACTGATTACTTCCTAATGAAGCAGGATAAATGTTACTGGTGTGTAGAAAATTGCAAGAAAAAGCAACACTTTTACATAACACTCATAAGTCAAGTCTTGCTGCGCTGAATATGTGCGACAAACAATTAATCATATTACAGTCAAAGAAAAATGAAAGCTGTGTAAAATGACCATGGCATTCACTCTCGGCCCTGTTTAACTCAATGGCAGAGAGCTGTCTGGGACACTTTAAAAGCAAGGCGATGGTTTGCTGCAGATGTGTCTGGCACTGAATGGGTGCCTACCCCATTGTGAATCATCTATTACTGCACAATTAATAGGGGTGACGAGAACTAAGATTCTGCTTCTATTCTTAGTGCCCCAGAAAGAATAGAACATTACATCCAGCTGGAAAGATAATTACAGAAAATCACAGTGGCCTAAATGGCTGCCTGGAGTAAAGTGCTGTCTTCTGATCCTGGTTAGGATGTTAGCAGGTGAAGCAAAATAATCATTTGAAATACTTTAACGAAATACATGATTTGCCTCTGCATCTCATTGCCGGTGCATATATTTACATATCATTCTAGGTATCTGTTATTCGGAGACAATTTTCTTTATGCATTTGTTTATAAACAGGTTTTTATATAGTGTTTTACACTTTAATAATTCGCTCCAAAATCCAAATCCGCTCTAGAATCCAATTTGCTCCAAATCTGGACAATCCATGGTACTATGTGACAGAGGAAACTCATTTTCAGAGCTACAAAACATCACCTAGTGCCGTTGGATTATTTTACGTTGGGGGGAATAGCCCCCTCCTTGTGGCACCCCTCTCTTCCTCTCTCCTCGTGGCTCCNCCCCTCCCCTCACATCGCCCTCTCTAGTAGTGGGAGTGCCAGTCCATTCTGTCCACCTGACAGGATCTCCAGTTACACTGTAACATTGGGTATAGTGATCAGCCAGTACTTTACTCAATGTTACATAGGAGCTGCTGCACCTGTAACAGGCTGGCTGCGCTCCTGAGGGGGAGCGGGATGAGTGCCCCCTGTGTCCCGTAATCACATGCAAACTCATTTTGTTTGACCATTGTGTATCTGCCTCTCCCTGCAATGCCATGCCAAGCATGGTTTTACCACGGTAAGGTTTCCATTCCTGGATCAGTCCCAGGGTGAATACAGACTTACATTTTGCAAATGATCCGGTGGTTTAAAAGATTTCAGTAACAATCTCCAGCTGCACAAAATGATCTTCCCAGAAACCTTTGCTGCAATAATTTTGTTGCAATTACATGCTTCTCTATACAATATTATGAATAAGAATAGTTGCTCTGAAGATTTTGGACCTGATCCAGAAAAGCACATTTGTATCATTTTGAGGCGGATGCCCACTCTTGAATAAAGCTGATCAATTGGAAACAATTTATTGCATAGTGTATGGCCAGCTTTAATAAGGAGTGTAGTGATCTGGGCCAATATAAATAGAAGCATGTGAGGAAGGGAGAATAAAGGATGTTATGAATATAGGTATACATTAAAAAAAAACAACAGTATGGTTAACATTAATGGCTAGAATAATATATGTAGCATAAAACCCATTTAAATAAATAAATACCACCATGCAATCAATCATCTTTACTTAGTNGAAAGCAATGTGGTAAGTAAAGATGTCTGATGGATTGCCTCCCTCTGAATTATACCTGTTTACATTTGGTGTAGCCCCAAGCGTAAACCTGAGCTAAACCATGTTGCATATGAATTATTTTATTGCATGCAGAGAAAACATTTTTTGAACAAAGAACAATTCATACTCTGCATAGCTTTATGTTTCATTTGTAAATTAGTGCTGAGCTTTAAAATAACACCTTTCAACTCTTAAGGGTAAGGGACCTGATTCAGTGTTCCTGGCGGCCGCACGCTGCAAAAGCGCAGCTCTGAATACAGCGCAGGGAGAGGGGCATGCCGTATGCCCCACATCCCTGCGCTATTTCAAAAATCGCAGAGGCTCCAGATGATGTATCTGGAGTCTCTGCTTGTCTGTCCTCGCAGCGTACGCAGTTCCGGCTTTCATGAATGAAAAAAAAAATATATATATTATTTAAATAATAAAAAAAAACACTTTTTTTACCCTTAATGAGGCAGGTAATTGTCCATAGGACATTACCTGCTTCAGTCTCCTCTGCGCTAAGCCTGCACCATGTCCAGACATGGTGCAGGCTGCGCTAACAATTTGCAGGGCTTAAGCTAGGCACACACGGTAAGATAAATCTTTCAATCTGAAGATTGGATGGAAAAGGAACCAATTTTATTATTTTTTTTAAGGGAATTGGAAGCTGACATACACGGTGCAATAATTGTATGAAAAAAAATATGCAAATTAGGACTTTAAAAAAAATCGTTTGGTTTATGCTTCTAAAGTGGTCTTTAATTGCAGAATTATTGCAAGTGTGTACACATGGAACGATTTTTACCTAAAAAACCATTTAAGTTTCTGCAGACCAAAAGATCAAAAAATAGTTTGCTGACGATTTCTGAACGATATCAGCCGATCGGTTGAAAAGATCTTTCATACACACGGAAAGATCTTTCAAAGAAAAATCGAACGATGTCTGAAAGATCTTTCAATTGGAACGATTTATCGTACCGTGTATGCCCAGCTTAAGCCCTGCTAAAGGCGCATATGCAAATGAGAAAAGGGGCGTGGAATGCCCCTTTTCTCATTAGCATTTTCAAAACTCCGTGCTATTCTGAGCCAATCTGCGCATGCGCAGATCGGCGAAACATCGCGTCTCCGCCAGCCAGCACCATATTTACTAAAGCTGGCCATACACTATAAGATAAACTGTTCCAATCAAAAGATTTTTTCAAGAGTGGGTAAAACCATGTGGAATTGCAGGGGAGATAAAATGAATGTCAGTGTGTGCATGCAGGGAGAATGCTTTATTGTTGCATGTTTCACACAGATACTGACCAGCGTTACTGTTACACTGTTATTAGACTTGTGCTGGGAACATCATCTCTCACCTGTAATACTGATTGCAACTAATTCAGTTTGCCTCCCCTGCAATTCAACAAGGTTTTGCCCACTCTTGAAAAAAATCTTTCGATTGGAACAATTTATCTTATAGTGTATGGCCAGCTTTAGCGGTGAGATTGCAGTGAGAAAAGTGGGGATGTTGCCCATAGCAACCAATCAGATTCAAGCTCCCAGTTTCATTTTACATACTGGAGAATCTGATTGGTTGCTCTGGGTAACATCCCCACTTTTCAATCTCCTTGCAATCTCCCTGCTTATTAAATTTAGGCCTATGTGTCTGATTTTAAAATATGATAAATATGCATGTTTAATATTATTTTGATGATATTTATAGCAAACTAATGATAAACATAACAATGTGCTTTCATTAAAAAAGCAGCGTCTCACTAAATGCAGATTGAAGGAGGCAATGGACATATAAACACATATAATGAATAGTCAGCTAGACTTGTTATATTGTCTTCCTGAAGTAATATGTTTCACTCAAACAGGACACAGTTGGAACATATTAAACAACACTCTGCAGGGAAATCAAGGCAGAGATGGTAAAGGAACATTCCATTTACCAAAGGCTTGGCTAAATTTAATTCTGTTCTCTTTATTATTTATCTGGCAAGGGAAACAATAAAATATGGAAAACAGGTTATCTCAAAACCTGTACATAATCCTAAGGAAAGGGGGATAGTGCTTATCCATGAAAATATAGAATATGCAATCAGCAATTAAATAAAATGATTAAAATACATTCAGTAGCTGTAACGATTATTGATTATTTTTAAAAAAAGATCCTTATATTTACCGAAAACATTAATAAAAATACTGGTACATAAAATGAACAAATGAATGAATGAATGAGACATTGGCCTAAATTCACTAAGCGGGGAGTTTTCAGGGGAAATGAAAAGATGAAGATGTTGCCCATAGTATGTAAAATGAAAGCTGAAATTGGTTGCTATGGGCAACATCCCCACTTTTTAATTCCCCTGCAAACTCCCCGCTTAGTGAATTTAGACCATTATCCTTCTGATATAATGTGTTCCTCATATAAAACTAGCTTCCAGGGTCCTCAAAATACATTTTTGGATTGTGGACACGTTTGAAATGCATCCATGCTACCAGATTCTATTAAGGATGCATTAAAATATATGTATTCCATATATAAGTTCCATTAGGTTTGAATTGATCAAAAGCTGAAATGTAATTGTATTGCTCATTATTCTTAATATTGATATCTGTCATATACTCAGAGATTTATTGTAAGGACCAGAGACATGATCAGTTTTCTATGCTGAAGCCCGGAGGCATGGCTTTAATTACACGCGCCATCTAGGTTTTCAGTGTGGGAACCTGCAGCTCGACAAATGTATATAAAGAAGGTCCATGATTTAAACATATAAAGACTTTCTACACCACTGATTTTGGAACGTATAGACCAGGGGTAGACGCTTGTGGCTCTCCAGGTTTTGTCAAACTATGCATCCCAGCATGTTTTAACTCCATAGACCTAGTTGATACCTAAGAAAGCATGCTGGGATATGTAGTTTCATAACACCTGGAAAGCAGCGATTTATCTATCCCTGTTCTAGACCTATGAGAAAATTACCAGTATCCCTGAAACGTGATGTTTTCTGTGATGAAATGAGTATCTTTACAGGAGAAAGGTTTAAGTTAAGTCTTTAATTCCTGTTTGTTGATCTTTTATGATGTATATTTGTGGTTATGTGATTTGATTGGGTATGTGAGATCACTTTAGCATTGCATTAAGTAATATTGTGCTTTGAAAGCACATGGGGCATGTCACACAATAGCTTATTTACCTATAATAGTTGGTACACATTTCAAACCATCCTGATGACATCTCCTACAACTTCCAACAGAGGGACTGGGCTGTGACCGATTCCTTTTTAACACAATGTAACAATGTGCAACAAATTCAAACTACCATACTTTTTGCACTTTCAAAGTACTTAAAACTTATAGCAGACTCTGTCGAAAGACTAAGTATGTACATGGGGGTGGTCAAGCTGTGAATGCATGTATGTATGTTTACATAGGACATCTTAGAAATTTCAGATCTTGTTCCGTTTTTCTAGGAGCAAAACATGTGCGGAATTTGAAATCAACGATATAATTGTTCATCTAAATTTGAAATAAACATAGACATAGCTCATGTTTTCATTTAGAAACGCGTTTCTATTAAATATATATTTAATGTAGACATGTATCAATGCAAGGAGTTAAACATCCATTAGGCAATTCCAATTTCACAGCAGGAAATAGATAAGCTCACTTTTCAGTAAGCTAAAACACAGTATTGAACTCCTCAGAATGCCTTAAAGCTAGATTCAAAAGTGTTGAATGCAAACCTCTGATGAACATACATGCCGTGTGTCTAAAACCAATTTCATGCATATATACAAAGCCAGACCCCATGTCTGAAGTGTACAGAAATAACTTTCCAAATAAATGAGTTCGATTGAAGAGAATTTCTGTGCTACATTTTAAGTTAACTGAAAATACTATATTATGTCCAATGCATTGGTGAGCAGAAATGAATCTTTGTAAACTTACTGAAAAATGCTTGTAAATCATAGATCTTGTTACTAGTTGGAAGTGCTTGAGAAATATATATCATGTCATATTTTTTAAATTAGAACTAAAATCTTTTGCAAGAATTTTATATAAGGCACTGGATCAAAGAGCTCAATTCCTAAATGTAAATCGTATCTGTAAGCATGGGCAATGACTGATATTTTTCTTTGTTGGTTGGATAGGTATGGCCTCTGTACCTTTAAAGCCAAATTATAGACCAGAGCTTGAAGTGGGAATTTTTTAAGTGACAGTACGTCGCTAAGCCCCGCCCCCTTGTTTAAGCCTCCGGATCTGCTATTTTGAGATAAATGTCTCCAGTCTGGAGAGCGTGGGGCTTAGTGGGTAAAAAGGTGCTGGTATACCATACTGTTGTATATATGCACACTTTGAGCACTGATCCAGACCCTACTTCTTTCCCATAGTAGTTTCCTGTATTGGGTGGGACTGAGCAGTGATGATCACCAAAACTTAAATGTTTTCCAAGTGTTTGACAAACCCAATAATTATGTTATCTACTTTCCATTCTGTGGCCTAAATTCACTAAGTAGTGAGATTGCAGTGAGAAAAATGGGGATGTTGCCCATAGCAACAAACCAGATTCAAGCTCATATTCTCCAGTATGTAAAATGAAACGGAGAGCTTGAATCTGATTGGTTGCTATGGGCAACATCCCCACTCAATTTCACTGCAATCTCACCACTTAGTAGGTTTAGGCCTGTATCTATTTCTTTGTATACAAGTATATATTTATTAATACACTTACATTTTTTAATAAAATATTTCCTGTTATTCCATTCTAATAAAGTGATTCAAATAAGAAGTTAAATAATATGAATGTAAGTGTTGAACTCTTCAAAAAAAGCTCAAAATCAAGAGTTTAAATGAGAGAAGAGGAGTTTCATTTAAATATGTTCTTCACCGGCGGCACTGGATTAGGCCCAATACATAAAATATTTTGCATATGTGGACACAGTCATGTAATAATGATCCCAGTGCTTGAAAAAATGCCACATAAATGTAACATTTATTAATGTAACTGCAGAGGTTATAATTATAGCAATGGAATAGTGAGATCTAGAATAATGTTATGTTACAATACAGCTTTCTCCCTGACCCGAGCTGTGTGCTATACTGTATACATTGAAAAGCAGCATAATATATAGGCCAGTGTATGGAAAAAGATAAGCTTGATATCTGTAAATTTCAAAGTCATCTATGACTGATAGGTCAGACAAAGTGATTCCCCGCCACCCCCCCATCTCCTGAGAACTCAGAAGAAAAGAGTGAAAGCAAAGGCAGTGTAGCTCTTCAACCCTTGGGTGCTCCTGTGAACTAATACTATCGTCTTTGGAAATGCGTGGTTATGTTGTTCTATGGATTACTCTGTACTTGACATTGAGAAAAAGATAAAACACAGTTTACTTATTGCCTCCAGCATTTCAACTGTTTCACAGTAATGTAAAATTGCATTCGGTATTTCACAGTTGCATAGTTAAAGGGGCTTCATGTCTCAGATGTATTAACTGTAGACGACAGAAGAAATGTTTCACTATTTAACACTTTACTGTCTGGCAGAAGTTCACAGTTTTTCATGGAAAAAATATGAGTTTAACAGGTTTTGAGCCAAAGATATAAAGATATGTATTAATATCAGGATGTTTTCTGGGTGGTATACTAGCAAAACCCCTTTATAAAATAATGAATAATGCTTGTCGTAACATTTGCAGTAAGGATTGTACTATTGGCTTCCCCCCAACTTCACTATAATCACTAAATACAGCACCACAACCCTGTCTGCACTGTGCCTTTATTTACGTCACTGGAGAGAGACAGCTGTTGAAACTCAATGACCTGATCTCTGGGTAATTTTAGCATGACTTGAACCTTTGTGCATAATACAATACTGTGATGGTTGCTAAGAAAATACTCTGACTCTTTACAGTGGAACACATAAGAGTGAACACAAAGAGATCTATTATTAGCAGTTCTTGGAATGTGATGGTACACAACAATATGGTTTGTGAGGTATGCATTTAGTGGATATTGTTATATTGTGTGTATGTTTTATAATTTTTATAATATTCAATATAAATAATAATAATAATAATAATAATAATTTATTATTAATAAATATTAATAATATAATATATGGCCCTTATTCTATTTCTTCAGAGGAGGAACAGGAAATGGAGCAGTGGCCCTGTGGCTCCTATTTACTTTGTTTTCTAATGTGAGTTTTCTCTAAAAGACTTGTGTACTGTATTACACTGTTTTGCTTTATACAATACATGTACTAGTTGATGTTCCATTATACTCATTTTTTTTTTACAATTTTGTATACAGGTAAAATGTCAATAATGTATTTCTATTGACCCATATTCATTATTTGTATTCTCTGTTGATCATGCCTAATGTATTTTACGTGTGTTTACTGTACCTGTAACTACAGTATTCATTTATGTATGTTTATTTCCTTAGGGATAGGCAACCTGCTGGTCTCCAGATGTTGACCAACATGCTTTGACAGTTATCAACTGGTACATCAACTTAAAGCAGTTTAAGCATGCTGGTATTTGTAGTTTGACAACATCCGGGGAGCCGCAGGTTGTCTACCCCTGCTCTGGGTTGTTAGATTGGAATGTGGAACACCCCTTTTCTCATATCCATATGGCGGACTCGCAAGGGCACGGAGTCAGGCTTTGCGCCCGACTCTGTGCTATTCAAAGCCAATCTGCGCATGCGCAGAACAGCGAAGCATTGTGTCTCCGCCAGCCTGGATCAGCTCCCATGTGAGCTGGTTACAGAGATAGATAGATAGATAGATAGATAGATAGATAGATAGATAGATAGATAGATAGCTTAAAGCTACAGCAAATTATACACTGTATATATTAATATAAAGTTTGTGTTTAAGTCTTAAAGCACTGTTATTTAGATTCCCACAGCTGCCACTGAGAAATACACATTTTATTCAAAAGAGGGCATATACTTAGAGAGATTATACTACACAGTGGATATTTTTAGTAAGCATTCTTTCATTACCTTCTGGAGCATGAAATGGGATTGGATAATGGTTGCTGCTCTGGTTGATTCTAAGTATGTCAGACTTTAGACAGTTGTTTGTGCTTTTTATGCCACTGTAAACTATAGAGAATTGTACAAATTATCATTGCATTACTATTAGAGGTACAATATTTTTAGTATATAAATATTATGTATAAAAATTACATTTACATTTATAACAATTTCAGCATTGAACATTAAATAGTCTCATTATTGTACGTAACAAGATACAGTACAATGTCTCATAAGTTATTAACCTCAATAACAGCTTTATTTTTTCTGCTTAAATTATGTAGCATTAATGTTCTTGTCATTTGATACAAATTGATAGCTGTAAAATCTCATTGAATACCATAATAAATAAAAAAAATTATCACCTATAATAAAATTGAGTATGTCTATATGAAACAGACTTTGAACACTTTGATATAGACACATACTCAATTTTATTTTAGGTGATAATACTTTTTTCCTTCATCTCATGTGTTTCTGAATAGAATGTAGGATAATAGGTAGGAATGGCTAAAAGCATCCGATATGTGAATTATCTTATTGTAAATTAAAATGATATATTTAGGACCCAACAGGTTTTCTTCTTCAGATATAAAACATTTCGTAGTGAGGTGACCATTAATATAATACTAAAAAACAAATAGTTGCCAACTCTTTATTGTTGCAATGCTGTTATGCTATGTGGACTTTTAGTACCTGATTCACTGAGCGTATTGCGTCTTCTTTTTTAGCGCACAGCGTGCGATTATTCGCAATGTGCATGCGCGGGTCCCGAAAACACGTGCGCAAATTAGCCATATTCAGAGCATCCGACCAACACCGCATCCGTCTTTTCTATGAACGACTTATGGGCGTGTTTATGCATGCAAATCAATACACAGGGCGTTTCTACGCACATGCATCCTAATACGGCCAATTCATAGCATGGGAATGCGTTTTTTTTCCTGCGCCACATCAGACCATGGTGCAAATAGACCGCTCA
>JABWIB010003182.1:15951-43553 GCA_016617825.1 Platyplectrum ornatum | reverse complement strand
TTTAGAGGTGTTTCTCTCTCTTCCTGTGCTCCCGCTTTGGAGTCCTGTACTGTCACTGTGTTCTCTATACTCCTCCTTGTCATCTAGCGGTGCCTCCAGGTGTCACTAACTGGGGGCCGCNACCTGCCGGGTGCTTGCAGCTCCAGCCTATCCCCACCATTAGGGGCTCTAGTGAAGACAAGGCCCCGGTTAGACTCCGCGCCCTGGGAGGTGGCACCCGGTGCCGTAACAGTGTGTCTATCACATACCATTCAACATCCCAGCCGGGAGCTGGCAAGTATAATACATACCTATGGAGACCTATCTCCATAATATTCATATCCTCTATATCATCTGACATAACCTTGAAGATATGCTCCACATTGTTGTCTTTCAATTCTAATACTTATTAAGACTGCCAAGTACATCTAAATACTGAACTGAATAATGTGAATTTATGAATTTCTATTAGAATAAATAGTAATTGTTACATTGTTTGCCTGCGCTAAGTCTGACACCTGACAACGCATGCTGGGATATGTAGTTTGACAAAATCTGGAGAGCCACAGGTTGCCTACCCCTGGCCTAGGTGGCTAGTCACACCACACTCATAGAATTAATGCTATGAGTGTGGTGTGAATGTGTTCAGATTACCTTATCCTTATCAAATTTGACAAATTTGGACAAGACAGTTACCATTCTAGGGTTCTGTCCCAATTATGGCAAAGGCTTATGCTTTTTTGTCTTGTGATGTGTATATTTTGTGTATTCAGTATTCTATTTAACATGTAATTGGGGTCATGACAGTTCTACTTTGACATTGAAAGCAATAAAGGACGATGATACATTTATAAAACCAGTCTAACTATGGTTTTACAATGGGTGCAGAAAATTAACCAATGATTTGACATAGAACGTTATAAAGATTAAAGGCACGTATTACCTAAATAAAAATATTGCGCTTATATTGGTTTAGATAGGGCTAAAAATTATACACATGCATAAAATGAGAAAAACGTTGTGTGGTGTAACCATCTGCAAAGCTTTACTACATCTGATGCTAAGCAGATCCCCCCTGTGGGAAGGACAGCAGCTCACTCCGTAGACCCTTTAGTTACCTAGTGGTCCCCTCCCCTTATCCTACCAGAACTAGTTCCATATGGGTATGAGGCTACAGTGTGGAATCCTGATAAATTGCTGTGCACATTGCGGGCAGCACCAACATTAGAAGGAGGGAACCAGCATTCAGCAAAACGTTAACCAAAGCATTAGAGAAAATAAAAGGAGGGTGAAAACAGAGAATAAGGGGGTGGGTATGTTCATTTTTCTTAGTGGCAGGAAGAATTTTTTATAAGCATCTGTATAACGGACAGATGGGGGAGTGAATGGATTTTCTTATCAACTAAATATGTAGTGGAGGCAATACCTGTAAAATTATATTTAGTACAAATAATGTTCTAAATATATTCTGATTCATTAACCCATCTACTGTACATAAAAAACACGCAAATAAAACATTAAAAAGAACATGATCTAGGAATAAATATACAACAACATGAAAACAAAAACCACTGTAAAGCACAAACTGTAACAGACTAAGCAAACAAAAATAAATATGACTACTTTTCCCTGACACCCACAAACTGTGTCCATTATGCTTGTTCTTCTTGCATAAAACAGAAGATAATGAACAATTTAGTGGAACTGGACAAATCTAAACTATAGCCCTATAGGAAGGTAGGAAGAAGTCAGTCATGTCTTACAGCTCAGTGTTCTCCCCAGAGCCAGCCGCTCCACATGGCTCTAGTAGGGTGAGCACCCGGCTACCAGAGGGTTGTAAAAGATAGGAAAAGGGGTTATATAGGATAGAGGCAACAAAAAGATTGACTGGTGGCACACAGGAGAAGAGAAAAGAGGACTGAGGCCATACAAGGAAAAATAGGAGGACTGAAGGGGAATATATACATATCCTCCACCTGGGTACTTTTTTCCGCCACCCGCCTGGCAGAAATTTCTGCAGAGGACACTGCAACTGTAGGCTTTGCCAGCAACACCTGGTTTAAGAGAAGCACAAACCTCCAGTTATATGAAAAGTGGAGATGTTGCCCATAGCAACCAACCAGATTCTAGAACTCACTTTCCTGATTACAGTTTAAAGAATGTCTGCTAGATTGGTTGCTATGGGAAACATCTCCATATTTATTTTCCTGCAGTTTAGTACATCTAGACTCCTATTAAACCAATATTGCTTGTGTGATACCCCAGGAGTATCCCATTATTGGTACCTTTATTGTGACTATAATAGAGTATTTACTTCCTACAGCAAAATATGCAGACCTTTGACCCCTGAAGCCTCTGACTGGCTTAAGAAAAGAGTTGGCAGCGTGCAGAGAGTGGGGTGTGTGCAAAGGTGCAGAGAACTGTTGTGTGCAGAGGCTGTCTGTGTAGAGAAGAGACGCTGCTAGCGGTTTGGAGTGAACTGGAGAGTGCCCTCAGATTGTTGCCTGGGGCCAGAGATCGAGAGGAATGGCGAGAACAACCAGCTGGACGTCCTGGTGCCCGCCAGGAAGACATCGTTCGGAGACGGGAACGGAGACGAGGAGACCCCTCGTGGAGCAGTGACCAAGCATCAGAAAACAGTCATTTCGGGGACAACTACAGGGGAGCAGGAAGTAGTTAACGACAGAGTTGGTTAATGCTATTGCAACTCTCTAAGCAAATGCTGCCCCGCTATCTTGGACCAAGTAAATATGGCCGCCATCGAGGGGCGTGGCTTGGGCCTCAATGGAGTAGGACGCCGTGGTGTGAGCTCCTCTGCCTGATCTGGTAGCTACTCCATCCTGACCCGCTACTTACCAACTCCAGCTGCCTGCACTAATGCCTTGTCCACTGGGGGTCCCTCTGGTCCGGTCTGGCTCTCCTGGTGCCCTCTCCCAGTGTCTCCTCTGCCTCCCTGGCTGCTGCGCTGCTCCCCTCCATGGTGTGACTGCTCTGCGCTGGGCTTCCCTGCCGGGATCTTCTGCCTCCTGGTCTGGTGCTCCGGATCTTCGGCTGCCTCCTCTCCAGTACGGCTGCAGCCTCCTCGCTGGTTAGCTGCCGCACGGCAGGGAGCGTCGGGCCGCTGTCTTGGATCCTCGGCTCCTGCTTCAGCCTGCAGTGAGGGACGTCCTTCGGCCGACATCTTGGTGCTCTCGCGGCCAGGCTGTGGGTGCTCCTGCTCACTGTGCCCCTGCAGTACCTGTGCCCTGCTCTTCTACCTGGGACTGGCCAGACTGTTACCCTGCACCACAGACCACCTGTAGCCCTCCTCCTGGGCCCCTTGTGTTGCTCTGCCCCTCTAGCCTGCCTGGCTCATTGGGACTCGGATACCCACCTGCTGCCACCCACTCCTGTCCCTGGTGAAGCTGGTGCAGCCTCTCTCTTGCTGCCCCTGTTGCCTTTGGGTGTACTACCTGTCCCCTTTGCGCCCCTGCTGGCTGCTGTTTCAGGCCCCCAGGAGACTGTGGCCTCCGTCCCTGCTGCACCTCCTTCATCAAGCGGAAAGCCAGCACTGCTGCTGCGGCCACCAAGTTAAATCGCTACAGTAGGCACTCCACTGCACCTACAGGCCCCGCTACCTCTCCTCAGACAGACAGCGAGGATGCCTCCGCTTCCTCCCCCTGGTCTGACACTTCAGCAGGTTCTGCAGGCCATTACATCCTGTGAAAAAACCCTCTCGGACAAACTGGGAGCCGTTCAAGCTGATATCGCCCTGATCCGTCAGGATGCACAGCTGATGGGGCAACGGGTTGATGAGGCCGAGCAACGGATCTCTGCTCTTGAGGATCTGGTTACCCCGCTCGTTGAGGTCAAGGAACTGTCTGTCAAGTATGCCGCCTGCAAGTCTAAACTCACCGACTTGGAGGGTCGCTCCCGGCGCAGCAACCTCCGCTTTGTGGGCTTCCCAGAGAATGTTGAAGGTCGCCAGCCTGAGCGCTACCTGGAGCAACTTCCTTTGAAAGAGTACGGGCGGGACGCCTTTTCCTCTCACTTCGTTGTGGAACGTGCCCACAGGATACCGTCTCAGCCTACCAAGGATGGAGGCCCTTCCAGAACTTTCATCGCCAAGTTCCTTAACTTCCGGGACTGGGATGCTATTCTTCACCTTGTGCGGCATAATGGACCTCTCCGCGTGAATGGAGCCCAGGTATCTGCCTATCTGGACTATGCCATGGAGGTACAAAAGGCCAGGGCGCAGTTCACACCGATCCGCAAATGCCTACGGGATCTACAAATTCCTTACTCCGTGCTGTTCCCCGCCCGTCTGAAAGTGGTGATGGGGGATGATGTCCACATTTTCACTACACTTAAGGAGGCGGAGAACTGGTTGGATCGCCTTCCTCAAGCCACGGTCCCTGTCCACGACTGATCTGGAGTGTCTGCCGCCAGTGTCTCTCGTCCGTCGGACCTCTGCTGGACTGTTATCCTCAAGTATTTATTTCCAATGTCTTCTTTTTCATGCTGTCTTTTTTGGGTGGTTAGCATGTCATCTTAACCGTACATTACGGTAGAGGGCTCCTCTCTGTTAGGAGCCGCAGTTTGTAACTGTACTTTTAGCACCTCTAGTTATTTAGTACTGTTTTTGTTTTTCTGGGGTTATAGTGGGTTGTAGTTTGGGGGTTGTTTTTGGGTAGTAAGGTATACCTTAGTTTTTGGGTATATGGGGTTGGAGGGGTTTGGGTACTGTTATTGTTTGTTTTGCGTATATTCTTATGTTTTTTTATGCTTTGCTGCAGTCTCATGTATTCTTTAATTATGGCACACTTGCTTTTTGTTCTGACGGTTTATTGTATCTATTTTACCTGGCAGCGGGTTGGGTGCGCCCCCTCCTGGGTGGGGTGGTTCCCTTCCCTCCCCCCCTTGCCTGTCCTCCCCGTTTAGTACTTGGATTCCCACCTCTTAATGGCTACTGCTAACCGTAACGGGGTGTCCTTTCTGGCCTGGAATGTCAAGGGTCTCAATGATAAGATTAAAAGGTCTTTGGCCCTTGACTGCATCCGCAGACAGGCCCCGGATGTTGCATGCCTCATGGAGACCCACTTGGTTGAGGGGAAGGTCATGGCTCTGAAACGGCAGTGGGTCGGTTGGGCGTATCACTCCACTTTCTCCACTCACTCCTGGAGGGTCACTATTTTAGTCCATAAGTCCCTGCCCTTTGTTATTGAGGATGCTAGTGCGACCCGGTAGGTCGCTATGTATTCCTGAAAGCATTAATTAATTCTTCTCCGTTGCTGCTGCTGGGTATCTATATCCCTCCTCCAAAACAGAAGCACTGCCTATCACCTCCCCTCTGCTACCCTCGCCTCCTGCGGCGCCAGTTTCCATACCAGTGGCAATCTGACGCGCTCTCCTACCTCGGAATATTTATTCCCTCCACTACTGCTCATGTCTTCAACGTTAACTATAACCCTCTCGTTGCTTCNCTGGACCTACTCACTAAGGGCTGGCTACAGCATGACCTCTCCTGGATGGGCCGCCTCGCCTCCTTCAAGATGGTGGCCCTCCCCAAGATCCTCTATTTCTTCCGGGCCATTCCCTACCTACTTCCCTCCCGGCTCCTCAACAAACTTGGACCATTATGACCTCATATGTCTGGCGCCAACTTCCCCCTAGATTAGCGTATTCGCGCATGGTTCGACCTTCCCGCTATGGTGGTGTTGCCTTACCTGATCTAGGGAAATACCAGGAAGCCTGCCTACTTGCCTCCCTTAGTGATTGGTCCCTCCTCCCCAGGGTCAAAATGTGGGTGGATTTGGAAGCCTCTCTGCCTCTCCCACTTCCTGACTACCTCTGGACCCCCCCTCCACTATACCCTCCTTCTGCTTTCCCTCTCCTCTCTATAGTGCATGCCCTACGGGTTTGGGATAGATCGGTGGTTGCTAACCGTCTCTTCCCCCTCCCCAACACTCACCTCTCCCTCCGGGCCTTCTCCACTCTTATCCCTAACCTGAATCTTTCTCCCTGGATTTCCCGCGGAGCCATCTCCCTCTCCGACCTCTTCTGTGGCTCTACTATCCTCCCTTTCCCTTGCCTTCAACACACCTTCAACCTCCCCTCTTCCCACCACTTTTGTTACCTGCAACTGTCTGATTGGTGTTCTTCCATTAGACGTCGAGGAACTGTCCTCTCTAGACTCCCTCACCCCTATTACTCTAGACTACTCACGGTTTCGTCCAGGGGGGCTATCACCTTCTGGTACCACTCCCTGACCTTCCGGGACCCAAAGCCCCTTCTCAAACTGCTTGGGAGCGTGACCTCGGTACGAGTCTCTCTCCTCAGCAGTGGGAGCAGGTTTACTCTATGGATTAGCCTCACCCCGGAAATGGTGCTCCTGCACCTCTACCCAGATTCCCTCCCCAAGACTGACAGGTATGTCTTAGGACATATTGCACTTGCTGCTAAGACGGCCANAGGCCAGCTGTGGAAGTCTGCCTCTCCCCCTCCACTGTCTCTCGTCCTCCCCAAAATCAACTTTAACTTCACAATGGAAACTCTGAATGTCCCCTACTCTACGGCCCTGACCTCTCCGCTCTTGCAGTGGTGGCGTTGGTCTGAGTACCTTGACGACAACCCGGACGCTCTCCAATCTACCCCCAACCTCGACTCTCCCGTTGACCCCAGCCCTCCGGCCACTGCTGAGTTAGTGGGCCCGGATCATACTGGCCCTTTCTTTTCCACTACCCCTAGCTAGACTTGTTCTCAGGCTACATGCAGATCGCCAAGATTCCTTGCTCCTGGTTCCCCCTCCTCCCCCCTTTTTACAATTTTATTTAAAATATTGATGCCTTGTTTGCCTGTGAACATTGCTTGTTTTTGTAGTACCTGATGTTTCTTGTACTCTACTCGCCTTGTTCTGTGGCGGCTGTTATACACGTTGTCTTCAATAAAAACTTTTTGAAAAACTCCAAGGGGTATATTTACTAAGCGGCGAGATTGCAGTGAGATTGAAAAGTGGGGATGTTGGCCAAAGCAACCAATCAGATTCGAGATCACATTCTACAGTGTGTAAAATGAAACTGAGAGCTTGAATCTTATTGGTTGCTATGAGCAACATCCTCACTTTCCAATCTCACTGCAATCTCGCCACTTAGTAAATATACCCCCAAGTGTGTGTGACCACATTACCTTTCAAACTATGGAAAAAACATAATTTTTAGAATCCTAGGTGAAAAAGATAGATTACATATATGCACTCTACAGACCTTGGGCCCGATTATTGGCAGCAGGAAGGGAAGGGTATGGGGGAGGTACAATAATAGTTCATTCATGGCTGGCTTTAACCCTTAGAGCCTATCCAGGTTTCTGAATAGTCCAGTTTTATTCTCCATCTGGGATTCCCCAGTTGGTAGAGGAATCTGGATAATGCAGGTTTCCAATTGGTGATGGAAGTCATGACTATAACTGAAATCATCACCTATCTGCAACTTTGTCAAGCATTCATGCAATATTAATTCATTTAGGGTTTTGGTTATGGTTAGGTTGCAGTAAGGATCCAGAAGGGATTTAGGGTTAGTATTAGGCTTTGTCTAGACCATGTCTTTCATTAAACTGACAACACTAAGGTCAATATAATAACACTATCAACAGTTGTCAGTAACACAAGTCTATCCACACAGTTTTTACTTAATCTATTCAACACCTAATTTTGTTGAGTGTATGAATGTCATAAAAATCACTGCCAATCTTGTATACCACACCCTTCTGTCTATCTACATTTAAGATTTAGTGTATTTAATAGTCTGCATTATCACAAAACCATATGCCCTCATCTACATATATTACACCAAATGACTACACACAATTACAAATAAAAACATCAATTGAGCAATATGTCATCTAATGGACATGTCATTTGACCCATGTGAATGTACTGTACTTTACGTTGAAGAGTAAGCAATATAGATGCTTAAATGTTTTGCACTGCAGTTACAGTAATAGATTATTATCTTTAAACACAGGTTTAAAAAGTGTCATTTATAAGTTATTCCTTAGTAGTATATACTATTATTCATTCCATCAATCATTGTTATAAATAGTTAATAAACCTGCAAATAGTTGGCACTGATGCTTTTCCAAAACACATTTTGAAATACCAACAGTCCATTGGACAATCAGGGATGTACCCTCTATCCCTGCCCTTTCGTAAAAGGCTAAATCTTTATCTCAGACTATCACTAGTGCTGGAGGTTTAATTTAGATTATGCTAAGTAGGGCCACCATTGGGGGAGTGGTAGTTGCCTTTACTGCAATCCTAAACCTGCACTTAGAGGAAGGTTTTCTATGAATGACATGCATTTCATACTCTGTCCACTAGAGGCTGTCTTTCTGTGTTCTGCTTCTCAGCCTGCTCACTCTCCTCTCTGGCCTATCTGTAACCTTATTAAACCCCAAAATCAATGCAGAGTGACTGTTGAAATGAAATGGTTGCCTTCTCTAAGTATCATTTCATTATTACCAGGGTACAGGGTAAGATTCCCTTTGATTATTAAATTACAGAAGAGAGAGAATTAGTGTCTCACAATATCTGATGGCAGCCCTGACACTAAAGTTAACTCCATTTAAGAAATTCAGAAGCTCTATCAAACTGGCATACAAAGTGTATCAATTGTATTCAGGGCCTTAGCAACTGCAGAGACATCCAGCACATGTTTGTAGGTCGGTACTTTGAACTGAATGTCAATCTGTTAGTTCTGGATGATCCCTACCACTACTACTTGCTGGCAGCATGGTAATGTCCTGTACAATATGCCTATATATCTAAAGCAGGTATGGGGGCCAGTTTTATATGCCATAAGGGTGGTTCTAATTGTATTTCATGGTGCCATGAAATATTATATGTCACAAAACTTAGAGCACTGCTCAATATATAAATAGTTGATTCACACATATTCAAACCTGTAGATTATAATGATTATCCCCCAAGGGACAGTTTCAGAATTATACCATTTGTACCAAGGGCACAAAGGTAAATACTGAAGCACCATGGCTCACTGGAGGCATCAGCTCAAAATGTTAGAGTGGCAGTGTGTACCACTGTGTAACAGCCAGGGGCCAGCATTACTGATGTGTCTGCAGCACATAAAAATCTGCTCATCACCATGCAGCCGGATCAGTAGCGCTGCTTCTCAGCTCTTAACCTGACAGAGATGCCTTCAATGAAAGGATTAAATATCCATTCTTTATGATTTAATACGTATAACATTGACCAGGCATTTCTTTCCTTTAGGAATGCCACTATTGCTGGTAATATGGTACAGGGATACTGATTAAAGCTGGACAGCTTTGTATATATAAAATAGTTGGTATATATTGCATATAATAGCTGGTATCTAGAAACCTTCTGGAAACTAAATTTTATATACCCATAAAACACCTAAATACAACTTTTCCCAAAAATTGCATAAAACATATCCACAACTGCCAGAAATATATACATTTTCTCAAATAGCCATGCGACTTCTGTGATGTAAGTAGCAGAGAGAAATTAGCAGAAGAATATAGTAAGCAAAGAGCACTCTATTATACCTCGTTCACACTGCCTGTGTTGACTGAAATGCCGGGGTAGTGCGCTCAGTGTGAACAGCGCTATAATTACTAGGGGATAGTCTACTACCCGGAACATAAGCAGCATTTCAACCTGCTCCGTTCTGGTTAGCTCCCAGTGTGAACAGTGCCTGACTGGGTAATGCTACTCTGGCAGGCAGCGTTCATTGTGGTCATTCTGTCATTGGTGTATACATCGTCATGTGGACGATGTATGCAAGCTGCTCCCTGCTGCACCACTCTGCGAATATAACAGGTGCTGTATATACCGAAGCACGACACAATCATGGCTTTATGATGATGCTGAGTCTCAAGTCTCATCTAAATACCCTGGTTCAGTGTGAATGGTGTTGACCAGGGTAGTTTGTGAATTACCATGGTAGTCAGTGTGAAGGGGTAGAAGAGAACAGATGCAGTGAAGCTTAAAAACCCATGTCAACTGAGTGAATAGGCATTCCTCTTGAGCCTATATCAAAAATACATTCAAGCAGCAGGAGTAGATGGTGTTTGAGACAGGTTATGTGACTCACAAACTTTAGAAGTCTGAATCCAACCCCAAGTTATTATTATTATTATTTCTAATACCTTTGGGAGATTTCCAGCACAGAAGAACTAGTAACTATGGGGTACACCTATAAAGCAGTATCATTGTAGAAACTGATTAGACATTAATGTTTAATATTGTATGAATGGAAGTGATGACAAAACAAAACCCTAATGTAACATATACATCATATGTATTAATTCTTCATTAAAAAGTGTCTGGTACACTCATGAGAATATTGCTCCTTTCAATATAAAAGTCACTTCTATGGTGCACAAATTTAGATAAGATCATACACTTCTTATATTCAAAAAATAATATTATTGCTGAAAGCTAAACAAGCATTTAACTTTTTTTTATTATAGTGGCAAAACAAGCCCTGACCAGATATATCAATAAATGTAAGAATAACTGACTGGACATATAATAAAGATAAATCTGTTTTATAACCTGAAGCACATAAAACACACTTTATTTGAAGCATGAGACTGACAATATGTGCCTACTGATGATCGTTATAATTACTTAATACACAATTAACTTTTGGTCTTCAATATTTTATGAAGAATTAATACTGTGACTGAGATTTTAATAACAAAAATATCTGTATCTAGCGACTACACAATAAATGAGTTTTACAATTTCATTAATGTTACTGATGGCATTATATACCTCATGTATTATAAGAGTAAGCCCAAGAAAAGTATAGAATGAGCAATGACAACTAGACATGCTTTAACATAAAGAGATGTTCTGGTTTGTCCTCTGATGTTTGCTTTGTCTTTGCTACCAATATATGTCATGTATAAAAACCCATTTCCACATATCTCTCCAACTGTATTAGGGCTGTGTCATTCTTTCCCATTGACAGTTCAGGTAG
Source organism: Platyplectrum ornatum (assembly GCA_016617825.1). Taxonomy (NCBI): domain Eukaryota; kingdom Metazoa; phylum Chordata; class Amphibia; order Anura; family Limnodynastidae; genus Platyplectrum; species Platyplectrum ornatum. The sequence continues at coordinate 32,568 of JABWIB010003182.1, read as the reverse complement.
TCGCCCTTCCACATGCCTGTCCTCCCGCAGGGGAACATGCCAGGCACTACGTGTTTTGACAAGGGACAAGCAGCTCTGTGGGTAACAGGCTGTCAGACACTATGTTCACATCACTCTTCATTGGCTATAACGTGAGGCTCTTAGACCAAGCACAGCTAAAGGTCAAAGAGTCTCATTCATTCTCCTACTTCTACCTGATCGATAAGCCATTAATACCACATGTTTGGGAATGGGCTTTGGCATCACAACTTTATACAGATCCATGGGGAATAGGGAAAGCAATTTAGCAACTTTTTTTAAAATGTTGCAGTGTAAAATATCTCAAGAGAGTCTTAATTGTCTGTGTACCAGAAGTGTTCTGGGACAGGACTGAAGTGCATTGGAATGATGAGATGTATTGACAACTAAGGAACTGGAATAATAAATAACTGTTACAACACTGGGGTGTTTAATTGCCTCCAAGTGCATTAGTGATACCTATATTCAGTTTCACTTGTTTCAAAAGTTGAGACTATGGTAATTGTTACCAGTGAAGTAAATGGGGCTTATAACTAGAGAATATCTATCGTATAGGACTGACTATCTTATAGAACTGAGGAATTCTGGTACTATAAAATGTTAACAATTGAACAAATAGAAATATTAAAATTAAGGAAAATTAAGGTTTTATTTGTTTTATGAGTTACTACTGTTTCTGCTGCCGGTTAATATTTCTGTAAAAAAACCTTTTCCACCAACCTTAAGAACTCTGGTTTTTGCAAATGAACGTGCATTGACTGGGTCAGTGGAAACGACTACAAAGTAAAAAAAAAAAAAAAAAAGAAAAAACTTGGGAACACACTGCAATGGAAAAAGCGTCTTTTTTGTCCTGGGCTTTTATTTTAAATCCAGGTTTGGTTGAAAAGTGTTTAAAGTGTAACATAGTGTTAATTTAAGGGAAATTGAAAATTCTCCATATAGCCAATTAATAACTTTATTGTTTCATATACAGAGCAATAACATAGATCAGCATATAGATGAATTGTTTAAACATAGGATAACTTCCCCTTTGCTTTTTTAATGGTGCTTATATACCCCCTTGACCTCCTACCCCCCTACCAACTCCACTGCCAAAAAGCGTAACATTATACCTGTTAATACGGTTTCTGACTCCAGGACAGCACACTCTAGGGTAATACACCTCCCTTGGACCAGAACAGGAAACACAGGACACCACCCCTATAAAGGTCCCCAGCTTCCTTCCTCCAGTGTCTTCTGACTTCATATGCTATAACAAATTCAGAGGTTAGTAACAAAGGGCGAAAAACATAGTGGTCTATCATAGAGGAGTCCAGGAAACTGTATTAACAGGTATAATGTTATGCTTTCTGTTCCTCCCATGACAGCACACTCCTGGGTTCTCCACAAGCAATACATTAAAACAGGGTGGGATCTGTCTAGACTACTGCGCTTAGTACTCTGGGTCCGAATCTGGCATCTGCTGAAGTATAAACATATAGTCTGTACTGTTTGACAAATGTGTGAACCGACAACCATCTGTCCGCCTTACATGGTTCCAGTATAGAGGCTGACTCCCTTTCGGCCCAAGAGGTAGATTTTATCCACCTTGCAATGGTAGACTTGGATGCCTTCTTTCATTGTTACTTGTTGTAAGAATGAACAGATGTATAGTTTTCCTAAAGCTAGATTTCCTATCTAGGTAGAGCTTAAGGGTTCTTAGGATTAGGGCATGGTGAAGGTAGGACAATTTCCTGATTCACGCGGAACTGAGAAACGACTTTAGGTAAAAAGGCAGGATTTATGCGCAACACGACCTTATCCGGTAGGAAATTTAGATATGGTTCCTCTGTCCAGAGGGCCTGCAACTCCGAGACTCTCCTGGCAGAAGTTATTGCTACCAGGAAAGAGACTTTACAGGAGAGATTGAGAAGCGACATTTCCAACATAGGAAAACCCATGAGGGCGTCTGGTACCAGGTTCAGGTCCCAAGGTGGTAGTGGGTTCCTGAAACCCGGTTTAGCTTTGGTTGCTGCCTAAAGAAACCTGACAATATATTTATTGTCCGTGAGTCTAGTGTCCATAATAGCACTGATTGCTGAAACTTGCACTTTAAGTACTGGAGTACTGGAGGCTAACCCCTTCTCCATACCTCTTTGCAGAAAGTCACAGCACAGTAGAAATTTCTGTGAATAACCAGTTGTTTACTGCACACCAGTTAGTATAGATATTTCAGATTCTTCTATATGTATAGCAAGTGGATTTCTTCCTTGAATTCATAAGGGTTCGAATTACATCATTCGAAAACCCTTGCTTTTTTTGCAATTTCTCCTCGGCAACCAAGCCATCAAGTTCAAGGACTGCGGGTAGGGATGCCTCACTCCTGCCTGTGTCAGCAGGGACAAACTTGCTGGTAGAGGCCATGGCCTTGCCAGGGACATCCGTATCAGTTGTGTGAACCACGGCCTCCTTGGCCAGAACGGGATGATTGCTATCAGAATCGTGGTCTCTCTGCCGAATTTGCTGAGTACTCGAGGAATCATAGATACCGGTGGAAAGGCGTATGATAGTTCGTGGTTCCACAGTACTGCTCACTGTGCATCTGTTGCTAGAGCCTGGGGCTCTTGGTACCTTGAATAATACAGGTTCACCTTTTTGTTTTTGTATGAGGCCATGAGGTCAAATTACGGATTGCCCCATTGCCTTGTAATCATCCGTAATATGTCCTTGCTCAGGTCCCACTCTGCCTGACACAATGTGTGTCTGTGGTTGTGTTTAGATACCCCACTAAGTAGACTGCCTGTAGGCTGAACAGATTTATTTCTGCCCATTTCAGCAGCAACCTTGCTTCATCCATCAGCGACTGTGTCCTTGTGCCTCTTTGGTGGTTTATGGAGGCAACACCGCTAGATTGTATGAGCGTACTAGCAGATGTTCTCCCTTCAGAGCTTGATGGAAATGTGCGCATGCTAGGCGCACTGCTGCCATTTCCTTTATATTCCTTTATATGACTGGGACAATGTGTCTGGGTGTATTGGCTGTTCAGGGTTGCTCCCCAGCCTATTCTGCTGGCATCTGTAGTTAGTACTACTTGACTGGGAGGTTCAAAGCTTTTTCCAGACTTCAGGTGTGCTCTTCTTTTCCACCATCTGAGGTCTCTTTTGGCCTCTAGGGTCAGTTTCCCCTTCTGCTCTATGTCGTATGAGTCTCTGTTCCATTGCGATAGGTGGGCTTGTTGTAGTGCACTCATGTGAAAACGGGCCCATGGCACTAGCATTATGACCGAGGACATTAGTCCTAGTACCTCCATCATTTTGTCTGCAGTGGTATGCGACCTCTGTTGAGTTGCTGGCATTGCCTTAGAAGCTTTTCCCTTCTATTCCGAGAAACATGGATGCCAAGTCTATATAGGCTCCAAGGTATGTAATCCTCTGGGCAGGGTTTATTGTGCTCTTGCGCTGGTTAATGATCCAGCTGTGATCCCTCAGAGTCTGCGCTATGAACTCGGTATGCTGAACCACTTGCACCTGAGATTCTTCTGCCACCAGGATGCTGTCCAGGTAAGGCCTCAGGAATAGTCCCTGAAGTCTCAGATTGGCTATGAAGGGTTCTATGAGGGGCTTTGGTGAAGACCCTTGGTGAGGTGGCAAGGCCGAAGGGAAGGGCCTGGAACTGAAAGTGTCTGCCGTCTATGAAGAACCTCAGGTACCTTTGGTGTCCTACGAATATGGGAATGTGCCGGTAAGCGTCCTTGAGGTCGATTGAGGACATCCACGTACCTCTGCGAATCATGGAAGTCACTAATTTTAGGGATTCCATCCTGAATCTCCTGGTTCTGATGCACTGATTCAGTGCTCGTAGATCCAAGATGGTCCTGTAGTCCCCCATGGCTTTCTTGACTATAAAGAATCAGGAGTAAACTCCCTGTCTCTCCTGTAAAGGAGGCACTCTGCAGATGACTTTTTGTTGTAGAAGTTGTTGTAGGCTGTCTCTCAATCTTTTCGCCTTGGCTTTGTCTGATGGAAGTGTAGATTTTATGAAGGCAGAGCCTGGCTGACGAAAGAATTCAATTTTGTATCCTCCTTCTATGATCTCCTTCTATGATTCCCAGCGGTCTTGGATAGAAGTTTGCCAGACTAGGAGGAAGTTCTTACATATGGCCTCCACTGGATCCTTGTGCCTCACGGCGTCACTGGTGAGCCTGTCTCCAGGCTCCTGAATCTTTAAATTCCGCTGCCCTGATCAATCTGCTGGTGCTGGGTCTTTTGTCCTGTCTATCTTGAGGGAGCCACAATGATCTTTCTCCTGATGACAGTGTGATGATTTGCCAAAGAGTAGGTCTCCTGCAGGGATAACAATATGTTCTTTAAGTGGGAGTCCGCCTGCCATGGCTTAACCCAGAGGGCTCGCCTAGTTACCACTGCAGTGGCTCCGGACCTGGCATCTGTTTGATGAGTGCAGGTCTTCTCACTCCATCAATGATGTCTTTTTCCATTGCGCCGCACCATCCCCTGAGAATTCTGGATGTTACTGCTGAAGAAGCCGCTGGCTTTAGGATGGACCCTGCTATAGAGAACTGCTTCTTAAGGCTGATATCAATCTTGCTCTACGTGGGGTCCTTAAAGACTACCATGTCTTCCATGGGCAGCGTGGTTCTGATGGAAATTCTCAATACCGCTGAATCGATTCTAGGCAGTTCTTCCCATTTTTTGGTGTCATGTGGAAACGGGCACATTCTTGCCATACATGTGGACTATATAAACTGCTTGTCAGGGTGTTTCCAATCTTCTCCACGATGTTCTACAGCACTCAGGATTTTTGGTCTCGCTTCGGTGAACAGTAGGTCCTGAAGCATTGGTGGCTTCTGGCTGGAATGCCCTGAGCATGTGAATGCACTGAGCGTTTTAAACTTGGCACCTTGAATTGTGCTCTACTGATGACATCATAGCAGCCATGGGCTCCAGCAAGATGGCTGTGCCTGTTCAAACAGGGACAGGTGCGGTTGCGTGATTCCTGCGCACCCTAGGACACAGCAGGGGCATGCATCGGGAAGTCTTTGGCGTCCAGCACCGTTATAGGCCAGTCCCCACACCTCCTCCTCCAGCCTGAACGAGTCAGTGATGGAGGCATGCAGTTCCTTAGGGGACCCAGGTATGACTGCAGCACACTCCTAAGCTTCCTCTCTGGTCCAAAACAGGAAACAAAAAAAGATATCGGAGGAAGGAGGCTGGGGGACCTTTATAGGGGTGGTGTCTTCTGTGTTTCCTGTTCTGGTCCAAGGAAGAAGTATTACCCAGGAGTGTGCTTTCATGGGAGGAACAGGAAATATTTTTGTTTATATGTTTGTTTTATTAGACCATTTCCAGACCTCCACTATTGCTGCAGTGCTCACTCTGCTCATACCTCTGCTCCTTGCTGCTGTTACTGCCTCACTATGCTGTCATCTCCCCTGTCTAATTTCTCTGAGCTGTCTGCTCCTAGTATCTCCAATGCCTTCTCTAACATCTGATCCATACTGCTGCTATAGCCTCTCTCCATTCCAATGCTGTCGTCTCTCCCAGCTCTCTATTCCAACATGGTACTTGCTACTCTTTCACCACTGTGCTATGATTAAATGCATGTCTTTCCACTCTTTCCCACTTATCACTGCATCTCCCATTTTATAATTTGATACTTTGGCTCCCATGCCTGTTGCTGAACCTGCATCAATGGTAATAATTAGGGTTAGGATTAAAAATTGCAATTGTGGTTAGTAATTAAAGTTAGAAATAGTTAATAATTTGTAGGGTTAGTTATAGGATTACTGTAACAAAGTACCTTTTGCCATTACCATATTCAGGTGTCTAATAAAATAATGCTAATCTATTAAGCCTGTCTACATTTTAGTGCAAGTTAACTGTCAGTGTTTAGATAATTGGAATGGCAAACTACACCCTACACTTTACTATTGTTTGTATAAAAGCAGATTTAGATTAAAATTACATACATACAGTTTAATTTTTTCTTCCAAAGTGATTAAAACATAAAGGTTGCAGATGGAGCTTAACAGTGATAAGAGACCACGTTTTAGACCAAGTAATAACCTATGTTTGCATCTATTATATTATATGACCTATTTTAAACAGTAAGCTTTAAAGGGACTGGACATGATCAGAATCATTTGAAGAAATTAGGCAATTTATACATTTTGTTCAAAAAGGTTCTGTTAAACAAATTGAGTTACATCAAAAGATAATACATTTTTAAATGCATTAGTGCAAACAAAAACTAATTATAGTGAAATTTTACAATAAAGGGGTTAAGTCTACATGCCAGCATTCCAGTCCACTACTCCCTTTCCCAAAGGTTTCCATAAATTCAATATTCAGACAGCTGGTCACATGGAAAGCGTTGATGGAAAAACCATAAAGGATTACAGATCATTGATATTGATCAAGTCAATTGATGAACGCAGATGGAGCCACCCATTCTTCTGGTCTTCAGAGACTTAATAGTGACAAAACACCAAGTGTTGACCAAATAATAGCCTATTTTTGCCTTTAAAGGATATTGTATGACCTATTTTAAATAGCAAGCATTAAAGGGATTGGCTAAGACCAAAACCATTGTTCTTAAAAATGAATTGAGGTTGGAGATGCCAAGGTTGTTCCAAGGTCATATGTGTTGATCATTACTGTTTTTCACTGTTACAAAAATTAAAAGTTGCACTAGCAAGCTAAGTTGTTACAAAGGCGTGTTTAGACATTTAACAAAACTCTTAAAATATTTCACTTTTTCTTTACTTATAACAGTTCTTGCTTACTTCTTGGTCATTAGAAGAAAAACTATTGGCTAAATAAACAACAAATAACAGACTTGATGGTTGTCATGAACAAAACCAAAGCAAAAGCTATTTAATAAAAGGCAAGTTTTATGATACTTTAATCACAATAAAAATAAAGAGTACCAAAACAAATCTTCATATGTTGGTCATACACCTGTGAGATCCATCGCTGGATCTCACTGGTATACATGGGATGGCCATTACATCGGGTGCGAGTTAACTGAATCTTGTCTGTGCATCCACGGGGCCGTGCATCTCATCATTGCACCCGATATCACGCAGGTGTATGAATGAAATCAGATTTAATTCAACACACATAACAAAACTAAAATAACCATCAAACAATAGGGCTATTTAAAATGGTGTTATTCCATGATGGTCCGAAACCTTTTTCAAACCAGGCAATAATAATTGAGAATTATGATTGTACAGATCTCTGGAACAGGGCTCACATACAGTTGGACAGATTTATAGATGTTTTAATGGTTTATTTCATTTACTTTAAAATGGACCTTCTGTACTTTGGTTCTAAACAACAAGCGCCAGGCTTCTTATTCTGCTATTACAATAAATAATATATATATATATATATATATATATATATATATATATATATNTATATATATATATATATATATATATATATATATATATATATATATATATATATATATATATATATATATATATATACACACACACACACACAATGTATATATCTATATATATAAAATTTTATTTTATTTTTTTTCACAGCAAAAGTCTGTATATTAATGTAAACTCACGAATTGTATTTTGTTCATATAGTTTAAGGTACAATTACAAAGTCAATATGTTAATAAACAGACTAAGGTATACATTTATCTTATGAAACAGAAAAAGCAAACATCATAGGTCACATGGCAAATCTATCTATCAGTGTCACCCACGTTACACAAGCCTCATCCTCACGGTGACTTCATATAAGAGGTTATTACATGGAATGGGATTCTAAGCAGCATTTACGTGGCAAAGAAGTGGTGTCCTATGCTGCAATAAAATTAATTTTGTGACTAGTATATACAGTCTGTCTATATGCACAGTTATGTGCCGACAGATCAAAGGGACCCTAGCTTTGGGGCTATCACATTCAGACCCTTAATGCTTGAATGTCAAAACAAGATTCCTGGGAGAAGCTTTGAGGTGGGAGCCTCAAGGGAGTGCGAATCCCCCTCTCCTTCTATATAACATATACAGAATGTGGCTATTATAGCTTGCCTCTAATTCCCCTTGGACATTAATATAAACACCAGAAACATGAGCAATATACAGATTCTGGGAAATAGAGATCTATGATATGCAACAAGGTTTCTCACATTGTTGTGTAATTTAAGTACTGAATTTTATAGGACATCAAGTCTAAATCATAGAGACTTAGGTACCATAAAAGACAGATTGCATACCTGAAAGTTCCTCAATGGAAGGAATATTAATTTTAAGATATATACAGATGTTTTCTGTATAACTTTTTGGTTGATTACCATAACATTTGCAAGTTTGGGAACATACATGTACAAAGTGGTTTTACCCAAATGTGAATACAGCTACACAATAAATTTATTGCTTCCAAAGAATAAGATGCTTTTAGGGTATATTTGATCTAGTGACAATACTTGCAACAGAAACTGACTAAGACTTCTTTTAGAAATAAATTTATCAGTGCTATTGTTATAGAAAATAAATTCAACAGCCTAGAATTGCCCCACAATAATGCTCAGTTCATTGAGTGCTCCAGAATTTTTACCCAACAAAAGTGTCCTCAATTCATTATGCACACCTATAGTTTTGTCTCTATATAATTACATTATTTGTATAATTACAGTGTCTTCTCGAGTAGTGTATTGTCCAGATTTAAATTATTCCCATATTAGCTGCCCCATATTATTTTAACCTAATATTAACACCACAGTTTAATTTAAGTTCAATATTGGGATTGTTGGTAGGTTTGTTCTCTGCATCTCGGCAAACGAATAGTAGCACTCCATGATAGTCTCATTCCCTCGCAAAACAATATGGGATGCGGCTGTGAAGACAGAGCACAGTCTGCTGCAGTTTTTTTCTGCTGTGTAAGCAGCATTAGGGGCAGTAAATACAGACATTGTCAACAGCAGTAACAAGAGTATGGAGAGCAGAAGCCGTTGGTGGGTGGTCACAAATTTTAGCAAAAAAAAGTAGAAGGAGGAACAAGGGTTACAGTCTTGCTTCTTGGAGGTTGCAAACAAAATGAATCTTCATAAAAAGAGTGGCTATTTTGGTTTAAGTGCCTGCTTCTCCTGGTGGCCACAAACAAAAGGCAGGCAACTTTGATTGTTGGTCAAGGTGAGTCCATCAGAGTGTTCATCATTTGGACAATTACAGACCCTAAACTTCCATTAAATACTCAACAAAGCTAAAGCTCAGGATCATGATGACAACTTTGAAATCTGTGCCATCACCCAACAACAGACAAACAAATCATAGGGAGTACACCAGAAAAAGGGGCCAATGAGACTTCCCAGTGCAACAAGTCATGTACCAGCAAGCACATTATTCTTTCAAAACTTTTGACATGCTCAAACTAAAATAATTTTTTAGGTAAAAAATTGATCAGTGTATGGGTACTTGCAATAATCCTGCCATAAAGACCCACTTTATAAGCATAAATCAAACGATTTTTTGGAAAATAAATTCTTTTGAAGCACTTATTTGCATATTTTGTTTTTTGTTTTTTTTTTACCATACAATCATTGTACTGTGTATGGCGGCTTCCAATTCCTTAAAAAAAATGGTTAATTTTTCATCCAATTGTCAGATTTAAGATTTATCTTATATTGTATGACCAGCTTAACATTTATTTTACATCCCCTGCAATTCAGCATGGTTTTGCCCATGAGAGTATAAGTCATGTGTGTAATTCATGAGAGTGTAAACCTGAATCTGGCTCAGTGAGTGCACAAAATTTGATGCTACATTACTTACCCTGTTTGTTTTTAACCCCATTTTATTTTCTATGGTTCTTTTGTCACCACATAAAGCAGACTTCACATAAAAAGACTTCCTTTTGCAAGTGCACATGTACCCTATTCTATCCCTGGAATTTGGACCCTAAACCCAGACTTTTGTAATGGAAGACTTTCTGTTTGCAAGGAGGGACAACCCAGCATGTGTACAGTGAAGTGGTAATACTGCAATAAGAATGGATGTATGGCAAAATGTCAAGCTCATAAAATGCATGCAAGTCTCTGTTAGGAGAGATTTTGTCAGTATAATGAAGAGATATCATTCCCATTAAGTTGGGATTTTAAGTGTGTTTAGGAGATAATGAATCAAGTTTCAACTCCAAAAATGTGAATGTAGATTTGGAAGAGTCTGTCTTTCTGAAATAATAGAAAAGAAGCAGAGACAGATCATAAGTGCTTCTTAGTATTGCTCCTTATTATCAGGCAGAGATGAGACTTGCAAGTTTTATCTATGAGCTGGTGACTCCTCTCCCTTGCTCCTTAGGACAGATGACCTCGAGGTCAGTGAAATGAAAGTGAAAAGCAACAGGTCCTAATGAAAGGTCAAAGGGTGAAATACAAGTTAGGATTGTTTAAAACTTTGTGTAGTATGCAACATGCAGGATGAATTTTTTCAGGTTCCATTTAATATTGATTCAGAATAGTATTAATTGTGGCTTAAAAGTAATAAATATTTATATTTTTGAGAAAATAAATCCACCTAGGAAATGAACATAATCAGTCTAATATCAGTCTTACAGTAAAAACTATATTAAGTGCACAGTTAACTCAATAACTATAATATGACTATAATAATATGACTACTGAATGCATCAATTATATATATATATATATATATATATATATATATATATATAAATATATATATATATATATATATATAATTGTCTCATGTATATTCTATAAGCTGCAGAATTGCTATAACTGTAATTCCGTCACACATCTATTGTGAGTGAAAGGCAGCATTATGCACTAATTCCTTAAGTACTCTGAAAACATGTAAATCACCCTGTCATACCTACGAAACAAAAGCATTGTGGATAAGAAAAGATTGCTGTGCTAACAGATGAGAAATAGAGAAAATCTGAAGAGAAGGCATGCTTTGCAATACACATTGAGATGGCCAATATATAAGCAGGTCCTATGGATACTGGTCATATCACCTACACTTAGGCTTTAATGAGAACAAATGCTGGGTCCAAACACTATGAGCTGAGCTGCCCTCTCTTCTTACCACCTGCTGGGATATATATTGTAAACCAGTCAACCCCTGTTAGTGGACCAGAGCTGACAGGGCGAGAGCTTTCCTAATGAGGGAAGGTAGTGGCTCCAGTCCTGGGCGGGTGTATTAGGAAAAGAGAATGCATCGTGTCTGTAGCTGTTGGCCTTAACCCCTGGGCTCTCACCATATATTTGAATGCCAGGACTTGGACTGACACTGAATTGAAGTTAAACTTTGTTTGCAATACTTTGTTGCAATACAAACATTTGTATGATATAACTCTGAGTTTAGGTGCTGTTTTTCAGTTTGTGAAAACATTGTGGATAACAATGCTCAAGTCTGACTTAGCTTCCAAATAAACAAAGGTTATATTTTCCTATATGTGTTCCATTTTTGGATCTGAAATATGTTCATTTAACACAATACTGTGCATAAAATCAATGCTAAAATCAGTTAATCATTATGCCCTACTGAGTGTTATATTGTACAGGAGTTGTGGGCATAGAGTTCATCTAGGGACAAAGGTCTGTTTGAACCCAGTTAAAGTATGTGCTGGGGACACAACATGCCCATAGCATGCATAGTATACTTTTAATAAGACAATATTGTTATTCATTTGTAATAATTTAACTTGTTTAAAACAAACTTGTTGACCAACTTGTTGACATATAAAATAGACTAAATAGTATATTTACAGCACCTATTTTTACTTGTATTTATCCAATATAAATATGTAAACTTTTCACTTTGTCCCTGAATAACGATGGAAGGTGTAACCCAATTACGATGGTGTTAACTATTAAACAATCTTATTTGATTTCTCTATGGTAGGTAGTTTGCTAGCATCTATGGACATCACATTCAACAGCTTTGACTGGAAATGGTGTGACTAGGAACCGAACAGTTTCACTAGATCTCTTGGTCAATTGGAGTTGTAGGTAGGTTGGGGAAAAGGCACAGCCCAGCAGACCAATCCCTTGCAGTATTCAGTGTGTCAAGACTCCTGTAATAATGTATACCTTGCAGTGCACTAATAATAATTTATTTACAGTCAAAAGAATTGGTATTTTTATGTTGCACTGACATCAAAAGATGTTCATTATTAACACTTAATTAATGTGTACTTACATATTATTCTGCTTCAATAATATGGGGCACAAAGTGTATTTTTCAGGATCCTTTTTTCAGATCCAGACCTCTATGCATATTTGTACGCACTGAGGTCTTAAAGTCCGCTTGAAAAAGGGATGTGCCCTTTTCTCTCATGGACAGACTTGGTGGCATAAGTCCTCAGGCAGATCGAGAGGTCTTAATCACCCCCTTTCCTCACAGCTACAGTACAGTTCACATTTTCTGTACATTAGGAGATCCATATCAGTACATCTGGTACGCACATGCCCAGAGAAACTTACGTAAGTAGCTGGCAGAAGTTGGTCCCATGACCAAAATGGCATATGGCTTTTTACAGCACTGGCAGGAAGGTGTTATAGGGATGTGTTTAAGAGTGGTATAGATCTGAATGTCAAGTAACCTACATTGTTGGCAATTTCTATTGTTCTTACAATACATATATATATATATATATATATATATATAGGGACGTCAACAGGTGCAGGAGGGGGGCATTTTTCAAGGAAAGAGGTGTAGTAAAACGCGAGGGCATGCGTATAAACTGGAGGGTGGTAGGTTCAGGGGAAATGTGTGAAAGAATTACTTCACTTGAAAGGGTAGTTGATGAGTGGAATAGTCTTCCATCGGAAGTGGTGGAGGCTAATACTACAGAACAGTTTAAGCATGCTTGGGATACATATAAGGGTAGTCTGAGTCTCAACCAAAATAGCAAATAAATTTGGGTTGGTAAACTTTTAAATACACAACAGGGCAGACTGGATGGGCCATGTGGCTCTTATCTGCCGTCACTATCTATGTCTATGTTTCTATGTGTTTGTGCATGATTTTAACCCTTTCATTAGTATTACTTATTAGACCACTGTTCTTATTTACCTTTACATGTTTATGAGAGTTAAACTCCAGTCATCACTGCCTCACTGGTGCTTATGTCCTGCTTTATACATACATTTGTTACTAGTTCTAATATGGTCAATGATGTGAAAACATGACACTCAGGTGGTGACATCAGAATTGATTAACCCTACGCTATCTGTTACTTACCCCTGTGTTAACATGTCTCAGACAGTTTCACACTGGAAATGTCTTCTTGGATCAATAAAAATTATGAAACCAGGAGATATTTTATAGATTTATTTTCTCTGTGTATGCTAAGATTGCTTTTAAGTACACCTGTTGCCATTAATTGATTCTTTTAATAGCTAAAGCAGCTATTACCAGCCTACAATATTTTTTACTTCCAGCAAGATCATTAAATCACATATGACAAACAAATATGTCTCAGTAAGACAGAAAACCGTCAAGTGTATGTTCACAATGTTTGGGGATTTTTTTGCAGTTTCTGTGACTAACCTACTTCTAAGAATTGTAGCGCCACCCGATGGAGAGAAAAGTTAACTGTAGTTGCTAAATCAGAAAGTACAGTGGAATAATAATTATATATATTTTAAAAACCATCACTCCTTCTCTGAACAGAATTACTCGCTGGATGTGCTCCTCAAGAAGAATGTAGCAAATGTGTAAGTAGGTCCAGTCTTGTAAAAAAAGAATCAATTTATTTAAACTTTTCAATTAAAACATGTGGTGCTCTGTCCGAGGTTTCAAGCACGCGATGGTGCTTTTCATCAGGGTACCTCCACACAATACAGTGAAATATTAAAACAGAACAACATCAACCACATACCTTATCTCCCCAAATAAAACAATCAAGGAGCCTCCACCTCATCATGCCTAGGTCCCGGTAAAGTTGCTACCTCGCACTTCCTAGTCTCAGAACAGGAACAGATGGGGGTAGGGAAGAGGTACTGCACTCAGGATGTCACTGGAAGCGGGTCGTCACAGCAAGCAACTAAACAAATTAAAACCACTACCAATATTAGAGGAATGGAATAAACGTATGTACACTGCTAGCGTGCTCGTATCGTAATAAACAACATAATTGGTTAAAGAGTAGTATCCATATACACTGCCTTCTCAGCAGCAGCAAATCACGGTCACCCCCCCTCAATGAAAGGGGTATGTGGTCTATGCCCATCCATTGGATTTCACCCAGGGCATGTCTTGCTTCACTCCAATATTTAGCCGGTTGGTCTATGTCCCTTCCTTCTAAAGAAAGCTTTATCGATGATAGATGTAGTGGTAAACGTTCTTTTAATTTTCTTGAAGTATAGCCCACATATATTTTGTTACACGGGCACATTATCACATATATCACAAAAGATGTGGTGCATGTAATGACATGTCCAATTCTGTAAGTCTTGGTCAGTGGATGGGTGAACTGGCCTCCTGTTAACATCTGTTTGCAGGTAAAACATCCTAGGCACTTATAGCATCCAGGTGCCTTTTTCAAAAAGTTAGAGCTGGTTCCAACAGTCTGTGAGCGAACTTTGTTGTGGCATAGACTATCTTTGAGGTTCCTCCCACGGTTATATCTGGGTAATAGGGAATGATCAGTCAATCCTGTCAAAGATCTATCAGTAGAGATCAGGGGCAAAAGCATCTTAAGGGCACGTTGATGGAACTTAAATGATTAAAAGTGGTAACGCAAGGTAACTTCTTATTGGTCTTTTTCTTAAAGGATGGACATAACAGTACTTCCCTTGGAACGTTAATTATTTTGTGTTGTGCCTTATCCAACCAGCGTTTACTATAATCCAGCCTTGATGGGGGGTGACCGTGATGTGCTGCTGCTGAGAAGGGAGTGTAAATGGATACACCGATTAAATGCCATCATGCCAGCAGGCTTGAATGAGCAGCTGGTATTGAGTTGCTTCTGGTGATTTGGCGGTATATGGGTTAACGGTTGAGCTGGCCCAATGCGCATTCTGTATGTCTTTGCCAGCTGATGGACTGTCGATTTCCACTGGACATTATGTGTATACATATAGTGTAGAAGTACTGTACTATGTTACAACCAATTCTGTTGTTTATTTTGTGATGATAAAGAGCAGGCTAGAAGTGTTTTTAGCTAGCGGCTCCTTGACTGTTTTAATGGGGATATAAGATATGTGGTTAATGTTTTAATATTTCACTGTTTTGTGTGGAGGTACCCTGATGAAA
Source organism: Platyplectrum ornatum (assembly GCA_016617825.1). Lineage (NCBI taxonomy): Eukaryota > Metazoa > Chordata > Amphibia > Anura > Limnodynastidae > Platyplectrum > Platyplectrum ornatum. The sequence goes on along the minus strand of JABWIB010003182.1, from coordinate 17,300 downwards.
AGTACCAGCGCGTGCTTGAAACTAGCACCACATGTTTTATATATATATATATATATATATATATATATATATATATATATATACACACACACACACACACACACACACCAAAAGAGGCCACATTAACGTGGAAAAATCACATTTTATCCTCCAATATATTGTAAATTATAATAGTAGCGCACAAGCATTAAAGTAATTAAGTCAGTAATTAGATGCTATGAACCATTCAGCACCAGTCCAAAAACCTGATAGCATCAAACTTCCAGAGAAGTTAAAAATATATATAAATGCAGGGTGGGTAAAATGCTAGCCCGCAAACTCCGGGCCCAACTGGCTTCCCGGCGGGTCAAACTATTGTTGTCTCCATCTGGCGACAGGATCCTGAACCCAGCACATATCGCCAATTGCTTTGCCTCTTACTACTCCTCACTTTATAACTTGACCTCTGACCCTCTCCTCTTTCAACCCTCTCCCTCTAGCATCTCTCACTTCCCAGACTCTGTCTCCCTTCCTTCTCTTTCTCCCGCTGACCTTCTCTCACTGAACTCTCCCTGGACCCTCCAGGAACTTCAAGCTGCCATCAAATCACTACCTGCTGGTAAGGCCCCTGGCCCGGATGGCTACATGAATGAATTTTACCTGGACTTCCAGGAACAGTTTGCCCCCCTTTTGTTTGCTCTCTTCAATGCTGTACTATCTGGTGCTTCGTTTCCTCCTGAAATGTTTTTGCATTGGCCATGCCGCAGATGCCCCCCTCGGTTAAGTTCCTCACGCCTTTCTCTCCCTAAATGACTGGGTGGAGTTACCCTCCCTGATTTGGCTCGTTATCAACAGGCGTGCCTCCTGGCCCCTCTCGCGGACTGGACCCTCTCCTACGGCACTAAACGCTGGGTCAACCTTGAGCGCTCCCTCCCTTCCTTTTACCCCCTGACTGATCTCCTCTGGACATCCAAGATTATGCGACCCAAGGGTTCCCCCCCCTTCTCAGTATCACTCACGGCATTCGTACCTGGGATGCCTGCGTGGTAGCTCATAGACTGTTTCCGCTCCCTGCTGTTTACCTCTCCCTCACTACCCTCTCTAAGCTGATCCCTGGCTCCACCCTGAGCTCCTGGTCCCGCCAACGCGTTTTCACGTTGGCGCAACTTTCTGTAGGCTCTGCCCTTAAATCCTTCTCTCGCCTCGTGGCGGAATTTGGGCTCCCGGAGTTGTCCAGATTTCAGTACCTCCAATTGCATCATTGGTGGGGGGACACCATTGCAGCCCTTCCTGCTCCCTTTGCAACTCGCCTCTCCGCGTCCCAGAGTAGGGGAGCCGTCTCCTTTTGGTACGCTCTATTTAATCCGACC
>JABWIB010003181.1:45818-56319 GCA_016617825.1 Platyplectrum ornatum | reverse complement strand
ACCCTGGTAATTAACTCTGTTCACAGAGCTGAATTACCCTGATAATTCACTAACTACCCTGGTAATTCGCAATTTACACCGTTCACAATGAACCAGGGTAGTTAGTAGTAATTTTAGCGCCGTTCACAATATGCACACTACCCTGGTAGTTCAGTCAACCCGGGAAATTCACTGAATTACCTGGGTAATAGACTTTTTTGTGAACGGGGTATAATAGACTTTTTTGTGAACGGGGTATCAGTTAGCACAGCAGGAACATAATCCAGAGTTTTACTGCAGCAAATGCATCAATGGCTGCACTGAGAAGCCTCCAACTCATTCCAGAGGTGCGGCATCTATTTTTCCTGCTTTGTCAGATATGGAGCCTTAAGCAAAGAAGCTGTCGCTCCTATAGCTGGAGCCTCAGCGCTCAGCGCTCATTTCTTACCATTAATGAAAAAGCTGGCATAGTATAGCAGGTGCCGTTACTATGCATGGCTATTGAAAAAAATGGCTATTTAAAAAAATGTGAATATGTGTTTTAATGCTGGGTTTCCCAATTGACATTATTTTTTATCAATAGCCTGTGTGTGTAAGTTAGAGGTAGGTAGAATGTATTTTGTGGCACAGTGTGTGTGTGTGTGGATATTATGGAAGGAGCCTAAGACACAGAAGTTTAGATATAGTTGGCTAAGGCACCAGATTTTTGCTGCCACTGAGCTCCAAGCACAGTAGAAGTAGTTGTCTGCACATGAGTATTTGTTTTTTATTTTGTCTATATATATTTTAAATTGACACTTTGGTTTTTATTTGAATAAAATTTATATATATATATATATATATATATATATATATATATATATATATATATATATAAAACATGTTCATTACAATACGCACACTAAACAAATTAAAATGTCAATAATCTAGATATTCTAGATGTTACTGAATTGACTCTGATTTGTGGTACACCTTTAAGGATATACAGGTGTGAAAGATAAAAAAAAAAGTGCCTGAAGTAAAAATTTCATCTGCTGTACATGGCATTATGAGTAACAAGAAATTTTATATTATCTGGTTCCATTTTTGAATTGATTACAACCATATTTATATTATACCTTTCAAACTCAATTGCATTAACTATTAGATGGCAAAATGATTGCGCAATTATGACAATTATTGTCATAATGACAATTATGACAATTATAGATAAAAAAACAGATAGATATACACTAATAGGACAAAGCCTAAATAAACAATATTAGTGCATGTGTTTTAAAATAATGTACATGGTATGCCATACTGTCACATCTTCCACTGATATAATCAAAATGTTTTAAATCCCAATTCCCTTTATAATGACTAATATTTTCAAAGTTTCCATGCTGCTGCTTGTAATGAGCTACACTACATCCTCCAAATTTCCACTCCGGCCATTGATTTGTCATAAAGTTAAGAGGTGAAAAGTTGAGAATAAAGGACCTGATTCAGAGTTTTTTGCGGCCGCGCTCATTAAAAAGACGCAGAGGCTCCGGACGCTGTGTCCGGAGCCTCTGGCAGCATGTGCTCGCAGCGCACGCTACGAGCAGGAGCAGGTGTGCGCTGCGAGCACACACTGCCAGAGGCTCCGGACACAGCGTCCGGAGCCTCTGCTGTTTTTAAATAGTTAAAAAATAAATAAATAATAAAAAAAATAATTTTTAAAAAAAAAACACACACACACATTTTAAATCATTACATAGTATTTGATTTATTATTTTTTTTTTTTTTAACTTTCTTTTACACTTAATGAGGCAGGTAATTGTCCATAGGACAATACCTGCCTCTGTCTCTCTGCGCTACGCCTGCACCATGTCCAGACATGGTGCAGGCTGCGCTACTAATTAGCAGGGCGTGGAACGCCCCTTTTCTCATTTGCATGTGGCGGAGTCGCAGAGGGACGGAGTAGGACTTTGCGTCCGACACCGTCCTATTCAAAGCCGATCTGCGCATGGCTGGCGGAGACGCAGGGCTGAATCAGCCCCAAAGTGAAATAAACACAAAGGAACAAAAATCACATATATTGATTTTTACAAAATAATAATGATAATAATAATAATGATAATCCAGGAAAAAAAAAATAATTCCATAACCATGATACACAGTGTACCCACATATTTGTCAGATTTATTTTATTTATGCTATATTGTGCACAATATAATGGGAGTGATCATTTGCTATATTATTATGTGGATAAAATTACCTTTATATTTTATCTTAGGTGTATTTATTGTAGAAGCACTGCAATGGCGAGATATCTATGCATGAGACAAACCACTTTATTATTTTCAGCTAGCAATTTATATTTATTGTGCAAGGATTGCAAGGAGCCAATCTTTTCATCTTCCCTGCATTGTTTAAATATACAGCTTTTATTCAACAACATTTGTATTCTTTGCACCCTGCGGTGTTTATTCTGTTATGATGTTTATGTTGATAATGTTGTAGCAGCATGAGAAGAATCCCTGCTATGTCCTACATTATACTTTAATATAAGAACTTGTCCTTAAATAATTAATTCTACCTTCTGTTAAATACAAATGTATCTATTATTATAAGTTAATTACAGCTCATACCTTGCTTTAAATAACTTGGTTCCTGATCCAGAACAAATCTTTTTGACCAATTTCAGCATGTGGAAATTACTAGATTTGTCCATGGAGTTTCTGCAATATCCAGAGCTGTGTCTTAATGTGTGCGGAATTAGGCTTGATGGACCAGGGGAAGCATTTAAAGCTCATAGTATAGGCTGGGCTGCGGGCACTTCCGCAAAGCCCTCCATTCAGAACACATAAGTGGACAAGGTCTCGTCTGTGTCAAGTGTGAGGCTGGGTAAGTGCACTGACAAAATTCATAATTTAAGTATGGAAAGATGTTGTATCTACAGAAAACACACTTAGTTCTGGATGAGGCCCTTGGGACTAAGAGTAATCTGGGACTAGGAACTGCAAAATTTCGGAATTTGGTAAGAGTTATATTTGAAAGAATACATTCTTAGCACTCCCCTCTCGCTTGCATAATTACAGAAATGGGCCTAAATTTACTACGCAAGGAGATTGAAAAGTGGGGTTGTTGCCAATAGCAACCAGATTCTAGCTTACATTCTCCAGTATGTAAAATGAAACTGAGAGCTTGAATCTGATTGGTTGCTATGGGCAACATCCCCACTTTGCAATCTCCATGCTTAGTAAATTTAGGCCCTACATAAGTCACAATTAATTGTCACTTGATAAATCTATCTGAAATAAACCTGATAAAATATGTTGATGCCTATCACAAAAATATTCACTTCATACAGAACTTAAAGGTGCATGCTTTCAAAGATGTTAAACCTCTCAGAGTAGAAACAGGTAAAATGGTAATCTGTCAGTGTTTTTATTTTTGTATAAGAAAACAGATTTGTATAGATTTGTATTTTGAACTACCTTTCTCATTTCCTTTAACATTTTAAGAGAAAATGCATGAACCGACCACACAGTGGTGCTATAAGTTCTTAGTATAGAAATGAAAGTATTATACACATATATACACAAGGCACATTTGTTACAGCAAATACTAACTGTTGCACAGGTTTCCATTTATTTATTGATGTCTTTATCAGATTGTAAATTAAAATTAATGTTAACTAAAAAACACACAAATTAAAATAAAAACTAAAATGATATATAAAGCATAAAGTATCATTTCATATAATTTAATAGCTAGAAGACAATGAGAGGGGTACCCAGCACATATAACTTAGATATGCACCAATCCAAAAGAAAATCCAAAAGAAAATAATTTGTGTTTGTATATTGTGTGAAAGCGTAAACATGACTTTAAAATACAAATTCCAACTGTTATAACTGCAGCCATTTATTTATTCTTTCCTTATTTCTAAAATTTTTATTTTGGTATTTGTTTTCTTGTATGCAAGTCTGTAGGTAATATCTTTTCCTGCATTGATTTGTAGTGTTAATAAAATTTCCTTTAGATGGTGAATTATCCATTGACAGATTCTAGAAATGGTTTAGTTTTATCCTGACACTGTTTAGAAACAAACAAAAAATAAATACAGTTCTTCAATTTCCCTTTAATTATCCTCAGTAATATAGATTATGCTGTACACTCAAAAGTGTATTAATAGCTACCTTATGAAAATCAATTACATCTTTGTAAGGTGCAACACAAAAGGAAATAGGAGATCTAGGGGCATACGTACAGGGACAATAAGAGGACTGGGGGCATACAGCTGTGTGCTTGCTGTGGCTGCAGTGAAAATCTTACATAGGGCACCATATTATTATGGGCTGACTATGCTGCGTGACAGTTGTGGACCTAAAAGGCCACTTCACCATGGTGGACCGAATAAAGGACAGGGGTCAGAGTTCCTGCCCCTGACATTGCAAATAAAGGCAGTGTCAGCAAGATAGCATACTCAGTACAAGAAGAGGAAGGAAGAGCTGGAGTCGGAAACAGGAAGCAGACGATGGACATAGCACAGGGGACGCAGCAGGCCGCTTTGTCAGATACCCAGGGCCCTGCAAAAGAAAGAGCTCCTGGGGTCCTGTGTGTGTGGCGTCTGGCTGAAGGTGAAGAGGAAGCTACGGCCTGCATTCCCTTGAGCAAGGAGAAGGTCGGTATTTAGCTTGGAGGTGAAGCCTGTCACGGCGTGGAGAGAGTCCCTAGACCATCAGGAAATCAGCATTGGATATGGCAATATAAGCCGGCCACACCACCACTGTCTGGTTCAGGGTTTAATTCCCACCAATACCACCACTGTCTGGTTTAGGGTTTAATTCCAAACCACACCACCACTGTCTGGTTCAGGGTTCAAACCCCACCCACATCTCCACCGTCAGGTTGTGGATCTATCCCAACCTACACCACCACTGGCAGCTCATTGGTTCAATCCTGAATTATTTTACCACTGTAGAGTAATGCTGATCCCATAGGAGGTGTCCAGGTTTGCGCTTCTATTCGCAGTGTAAAAGTACTCCAGCAAGATGCTTATCCAAATTCCATTGGCTATCACTAAAGTTTATTCCTTGGTGCAGCTGCGTAAGGCTTTCCTAGACTGACATGTGCGTGCCCTAGAGGTGCTACCTGGACAGGTAGAGTTTAAGAATTGTTCTTGATAACCGTGTTTAGTAGTAGGTTAGTTATGGTACTTGTAATCACCATGGCCGTTACCAGATACAGGATAGTTAGGAGTGGGTAGTTCCAATAAGCCCTTTAGTACCTCTTACAACACAAAAAACTGACACATTTATTTCATTTTAGCCAAGTGTTCCTTGTTTTGTTCAAGTACTATTGGGGTTGGCTCTCTAAAATACTTAGCATTTAAAATCTTTATTCGTCTGTGCCAAGGGTCAACAAAAACCACAACAATCACATGCAAACCAAAAAACTGTCAACACAAAAGCTGATGTTTAAATGCTACATTCATAACAAAACTGTTATTAAAACTATTTAAAATGTAAAATTGTTTGCAAAATTTAGCATACAATAACCTGAGCACTTGTATGTTGGCCTTTCTCTTCTGCCTTTAACTTTATTGGTCACTTTTTGCTCATACTTTAATCTTTGTGTTGCAAAAAGGTGTTGGCACAAACTGGAAACTGGCTGCAAAATACAACATTATGTAAATCGCGTAACCTACAGTTGACACAGAGAGACATACAATCCTGACTCCCATACCGCCTTGCATTTAAGCAAAAGCAGTGCAAAAGATTCCCGGCAGCATTCTGTATGCGGACCCTCCTTAATAACTATTAGCAAATATACCTTCAGCTCTCTGGTTTTGTGGGATTTTGGTTTAGGCCAGTGGTTCCCAAACTGTGTCGTGGCTCCCTGGGGTGCCGTGACGCTCTCATTGGGGTGCCGTGGAATGTTTTTTCTGATATGGTGCAACATTGCTAGTGTTACTTAGAAACACAATTTTACGTCTTGTATAGGAGTAACACAAGATTTGATGTCAACCTGAAATATTTCTGTTTTTACCTAAATAGTTATTACATGATTTTGACTCAAAAACATAAAAAATTTGAAATGATTGTGTCTTTGGGGTGCCTTGAAAAATTATGGAGACGCTAAGGGTGCCTCAACTGAGAAAGTTTGGGAACCTCTGGTTTAGGCCCAATGCTATTATGTTAATATGTCATTTACAATCAGGCGGGACCAACTATAGACAGAGTTAAATAAAGGATTAGCACCGAACAAAGAACCTTAATACCTACTCTGAACAAATATAACATAGATGGGTTATGTAAAGCCAGTTATCTAAAAGAGTTACAATCTAATATAACATTTCACAATGCAATAATGAAATTATTTGTATACAACATACATATTCTATACAATTATCATCTTAGTGATCACCACTTATTACTCTGATCATAGAGGGTCTGCAGATTGGCCTCCAAAACCACTGGCCTACCGGGAATATTCCCTGTAAATCCTATGGCCAATCCGCCCCTGTTTATAATCCCACCTACTGAATTTATATATACCTTAATGTAGCACCAAATGTGTGTAAACCATATATTCAAACTTATTGTTACTAAATATAAATATATAGTGGGGATTGATGTGAGTAAATATAAGTGAGGCTTGATAGAGCTAAATCCCATTCAGTCCCAATAACCAATATATTCTATCAAGTCCATTTTTTGTTGAAGAAGTCTTTCTACTACACAATTATTTAGGAAAAGACATACATTGGCAAAAGGATCTCTACTAGAAAAGCTTTTTTTGCAGTGTTAAAAAATAGACTTTCCAAAGTTAACTTGTCAGATTGATTTGTACTATACTAAAAGCCTCTTGAGTCAACATTTTAACTGTGACCTCTCCCGTTGGGCTGCAGTCACGGTAATGAAACACTCCAAATAGAATGCTGAGATAATATTAACTGAGGAATTGCACAATATACATGCAAGAAGTTATTCATTATGTTTCATTGAACGCTGCAAGGAGATGGACTTTCTCTTTGTAGTTCCAGACTCATTTGAACATGTCATATTTGTTTTCAATAGCCAAGGTCAGTGCATAACAAAGAATTATTTTACCTAGCTGCGTGTTTCTATATTAGTAAGCCGATTAGTATATTGTTAGCCCTATTAAGGGTAATTTTGCTCAAATGTATTCACTAAAAATTACAAGAATATGGAAATAGTGTAACGTTGTTGTTATTATTATTATTATTATTATTATTATTATAGATTGCATTGTATTACGTGTTACCATACTTGCCAATGTTTTATTTCTTCCCTCCAGGAGATCCCATAGGCTAGAAAGATCCGACAGTCTACAGTACTTGATGATGTACTGTAATTTGCGTCAATATACCTCACCCTCCCTGCCTCACACTACAGGAGTATTAAACAGTGAGATGGGTCTGTATAACAATTTGCTTCATTAAGCCCTGGTGTGTGCAAAAAAATGGGTAGATTATTAATTCTCCTGGGATTAAGGGTGCTGTTACAAATTTGTGGAGTCTCCATGATAATCCTTTAATTAAACTGGCAATAGTCTTATGGTTGCATAATTGGATTCAGAACAGGTGTCAATTGTGGATGACAGATGTCTTATCAGCCATAGCAATTGATGAGCCAACCATACTCCTTCTCCATGAAACACGTGTGTAAGTAGACTGGGATAGATATTGGCTCTGGATGACTCGGCTTCTACTTCTTGGTAGCATCCTACAGATTTCTAACAGACTATTGCTCCTTAGCAGACTGAGTCCCCGCTCTGTGTCTGAATCTTGTTAGAAAACCTTTATGGTGCTAATGGACAATACCAGTTCATGAATGAAATGGCTTTTAGCATAAGACTTACAGTGTCCTATAAAGAGTAATGAACTGTATGCAGAATATCTCCCACCCAAGCTCATACCCTACCTTAACTTTACGGAATGGATAGGTTTTCACATAACACTGCCTCCCCTTCACCACAATTTGTATGGCTATCCCCTCCTACAGTGCAGGAATTAGCCATGTAAATAAACTGATGCCCCCCGTATGGAAAATCTCAACAAAGTACCCAATCAGCTTGGGAACTGCCTGTCCCCTATCGGACAAATCTCTGGATCTCTGGAAAAGGAACATAGAAGTGCAATAATCCATTATTAATTTTATCTGAAAGGATTGTTTTAATTGTCTATGATTGTGTGTTTCATTTGATTATAATGAAGTGTGGAAACAAGAATCAAATATAAAAATAAATTTAAAGATTCAAACTGCAGTTGTTCGCTCTCCAAGGTTCAATACTTAAAATTGTAGCTTTGACTAGGAGTCTGATCATCTAGGTGAGTGTAGAAGGATGTAGAAAGAAGTATAAAAATGGACACATGGACATTTTAAAAATTTGTGGTTGAAGCGAAAACTTTATTCACAGTCACAGAAAGAATTCTGACAAAAACAGATCCTCTGATTTACACAATTCATTTTAGAAACAAAAGTTATGCAGACGCATTAATCAGAAGTATACACATGAGAGTACACATTAATAATGTAGAGTTAAAGTAACCTTTTATCCAAGTCTCTGTTTCACTATGCAAAACTTTCTTTTTTATTTAGTGATATTACTTACGTTATTTATTTTAAAAACCACACAGGCTGTTTGTTATAATAACCAAGAAAAAAGTAATGTAGAGCGCTTGTTTGTGGATCTGAGAGAATGTAAGATGTGTATCAACATCCACAGCGGTCAACAGTTATCAAGAAAAGAAAAGAGCAAAAACACAACTGAAGCGCTGTGGAACGTTTATTTGCATTAAAATATCAGTTTTTCAAGCTATATAAAAACAACCCAAAAAGTAAGTTTGGGACACAAATGATTACAAAGCATATAGAACATATGAAGCAAACAATAATAAATAAAGATCTTAGAGCTCAGCAGTGATCTTGAATACCTGATGGCCAGTCAGGATTCTTGTAATATGCTGAGCTATATTATATTTACAGATGGTATTTGTGCATTCCAGTTTGATAGTATGTTCCTATTGTAAATCAGTACGTAGCCATGTCTCTGGCATGCTCAGTTGGACGGCATAGATGGAAAATAGAATCCTTATGCACAGCAGAAATTGGTTCGTCTGGTCCAAATAGAAAATCGGTTTTATTTCACATCAACCATCTAATATAGAAAGGTGGGGCAGACAGGGGCCTAAAGAGATTTCGGTCTGTGATATATGTTAGTGCCTTTGCTGCAAAGATCAAATAGCTGAACACGTGTTGTTTCATGTAAACAGTACCATTTCAGATGTTGCTCTCTGGGTTATTTCTTATTAGCATCTCGTCTGTGCAGTCCCATCAGAAGAAGTGTTTACGATTGATGGTGGAAGTCCGCAAGTTATGCTTGTCTCCCCAGTACGAGCCTCTTGTCTGCAGAATCAGACCGCCACTAAGACGGGGAATGCTCTTCCGTTCAGTGGTCTGTTTGATGGGTGTCCAAAACTGGAGTCTTTTAGAATATCTCCAAATTGAAGGTCAAGAATTTGTTGTGTAGATTTTGTAATCTCAGGCATGTGTTCGGAACTCTATTGGGAAACTCCGATTTTCTATTTGGACCAGATGAACCAATTTCTGATGTACATAAGGATTCTTTTTTCCTTTTTTCATCTATGCCGTCCAACTGAGCATGCCAGAGACATGGCTACGTACCGATTTACAATAGGAACATACTATCAAACTGGAATACGCAAATACCATCTGCAAATATAATATAGCTCAGCATATTACAAGAATCCTGACTGGCCATTAGGTATTCAAGATCACTTCTGAGCTCTAAGACCTTTATTTATTATTGTTTGCTTTATATGTTCTATCGTGTTTCGTGTAAAATGGTCCAAAATAAGCCATAGCCCAAAAATAAGCCCCTACAGCAAAAATAAGCCCCTACACCAAAAATAAGCCCCTACCCCGAAAATAAGCCCTAGTGAATTCTCCAGGGGCATGATGGGGATAAAAGCAGGACTGTTTATATAAATCTGTCAATGTTAATTAAAATAAGACCTTCCCCGAAAATAAGCCCTATGGTGCTTTTTTTTATAAAAAAAAAAATAAGACAGTGTCTTATTATCGGGGAAACACGGTATATGCTTTGTAGCTACTGTATATACTTGAGTAGAAGCCTAGTTTTTCAGCTCGAGTCATTGTCTTGTATGATGTCAATACGTTTTTATGTGAAATTAGGCGCTTCGGCTTATATTCGGGGTATATACTCGAGTATATTTTTATGCAAATAAATGTTCCACAGCAATCAAAGCGCTTCAATTGTTTTGCTCTTATGTTTGTTATCATGTTTTAAATTAAATTGGCTAGTACTATCTGAAGACTTAAAGGCCAGATTCAGATTTACATTCTCATGACTTATACTCATGACTTTCACTCTCATGGGTAAAACCATGTTGAATTGCAGGGGAGGTAAAATGAATGTCAGTGTTTGCATGCAGGGAGAATACTTTATTGTTGCATGTTGCACACAGATACTGACCAGTGTT
>JABWIB010003181.1:7876-34794 GCA_016617825.1 Platyplectrum ornatum | reverse complement strand
AACTTACAAATTGATTTGAGCAACCACCACCCTGTGTATATATAGAAAACATTGAAGAAGAAACATAGAACAAGTAGCAGTGAACATATCTATATGTGTACCTCTGGATTGTGGAGACCATAGTTCACCAGTCTCACCTAGTGGCACTGTTAAAATGAGAAAAGTACACATTTTCCCAGTCCTTATTAAACTACTCCACTATAACATGAAAACAGTATATATCTGTACATTACTGTGAATCCGTATACACACTTCATCTGGAATATTTAAGAAAGTCCTATATACACTTAAATTCCATTCATTGAGTTTAATGTGGCGCCTAAAAGAAATCTCTGTCCCTTATTTTGACTGAAGTTCGTATTGTCAGTAAGACTTGATTGTGGCGATTGATTTCCTAACACCAAGCGCTCTATATGTATGGATGAAAACACAGGATACTGAATTCTTAAATGTAAGAACCCATAGCGTAATAAAATTGCTTAAACCCAAAACACTGACTCCTTCTAGTTCCTTATGGCATAACACAGTATCGGCATACAGTCACAATATAGGTGACTATGTTATAGGTTGGGTCGGAGCTTATTTTGTCCCCCTTTTCGTCTTTCAAGTCCTATGCCCCGCTTCCATCCTCACAACCCTGATATACACACATCACACTGATATATCTGTGCATGTATTTTGTCTTGTGTTCAAGCCTTCAGACATGTAGGGCTACACAATGAAGGTTTTGGCTGGGGATGGGTGATGTGCTGCACCTAGTAAGTTTTAAATCAGACATAAAGCAACAAATTTTAAATCGCTATGTAACATGATGTGCCAAAATTCTGATGTGCCAAAATTCTAACAAAAATTAACCATTAATATATTGATTAATAATTATGCCTGACGGCCTCACACATATACAGCGTCTCTCCATACAAGTCGCCAGACCATTGGGGCACCGGTGCGGAGACAGCTGAAACTTGAGTATGGTTTTATTTTATTTTTTTCTTCATTTCTTATATTTTTTAAGGTATTTTTCATATTTTTTTTAAACAAACAAAGATCATCGCTGATGAATCAGAAAATCTGATTGATCAACAAAGTTTTTGGCGTTTTACCGCCGTTTGTTTTTTTTTATGTGGCCATACACGGGCCGATTTTTTTCCCTAAACCCACAACACGTGCATGGTCACCTTAAGTCTGATGCCACAATTTTCATAGATTATTCTTTGTTCACCATCCTTTTATTTTTCTTTACTTGAACTTGCTTTGGCCCATATATATATGTGTGTGTGTGTGTGTATGTGTGTATATATTTATGTGTGCTATTCAATGTGTTATATGTACATATATATATAGATAGATATATATATATATATATGACAAGCTAACCTCTAAACGACACACTAACACACAACACCCATCCAGATAAGAAATGCTGTTCCTTATTTCGTCATAACCATTTCTCTTGTATACTCCCCTGACACTGAAACAGGATATGGTGGAGGTGTCGGTAGTGTTAACAACGGTTTGTCAGAACCTGGAAACATACCGGACTGGATTGATATCCGTATAGAGCCAGATACACCAGAGATGACTGTGAAAAAGATCAGAGGACGTCACACTTTCTGAATAACTGGCTACAAGAAATATTAGACCAAAAGGAAAACGTCCACGACCAACCGATTCCATCTAAAAAAAACATCTGCAGAAGCCAAAACACCAAAACTTCCATCATCTACCATAAACGCCTAAATCAAACAATGATGGGAGAAGTCAAGAACTAATTGCTTACAAGCATTTGTATCAGCTGATTTCTTTTATTGTTATCACAGTCAATACACTGTAGTAGGCGTTACATTGTATAAGTTATTGTGGAGAAGATGCTTCTGACAACAACAAAACATAAAAAAAATGTAAAAACCTTTTACCTGTGTGGAAGTTATCATTGTGAGCAGGAGGCGTTTTCCAGCAGAGATTTGGAGATATCTGGCCGTTCTACACATCCACCAAGGCCATTGGGTACACATCAAATTTGGATACCGCATTCATTACAAAACTGTATGCTACCATCAGGTTTAGGGATTAGCACTATAGGGCTGCACCACTCACTGTTAGACTCTTCTATCAACCTGTAGTTCTAACATCTTTTTAATGTCTTTGGATACAGCCTCCCGCTGGGCTTCAGGTATCCTGTGCTGCTTTTGGGTAACTTTTACCCCTGGGTCTGTGACAATGTCATGCGTTAGTACTGCGGTACGGCCTGGTAACTCAGAAAACATAACTCTGTCTTTACATATTTTAGGTTTGGAGAGTGTATCTGAGACTTTCAACTCTGGAATTAGCAGGCGGGGCCGGACTGGGACTAAAAAGCAGCCCTGGCATTTAATGCACACAGGCCCACCTAGAGCTTTCCACGAACCAGACTGCTGATAGTCATTCTCCTCATTTTCCTATCCTGCAGCCAGTTAGTGAATGGCTGTCAGCACACTGATTGGTGGATGGCTAAAAAGCTCTCCAGCAGCACTTGGTAGCAGCCCATCACTCCAATGGCCCATCTTGCATTTGCCAGAAGTGCCAGATGGCCAGTCCGGCCCTGCCCACAGATATAAAGTAAAGTGACAAGCAACATATAAGCTTGTCACTTTTTTAAAATATTTTTTTCATATATATAAATATATATATATATATATATATATATATATATATATATACATATATATACCTTTTATTGTCTTGTTTGCACTGTCTTGTACCCTAAAGAAAACTCGCAAATGTTGAGGCAAGTTTTAATGAAGGCAGCATTTTCGTATATAATTTTCTTTTTAATAAATAAGGCCTTAGGAATCACCTAAAATAAAAACCAAAATAAAACGTCTGTTACTGAATTTCCATACAATTGTCAATGTCAACGTTCTCAACTCTTCTGGGAGAGATTTATTAGGAAATCAGACTTGCTCTTAATTTTTCTTTCCTGTTCTTAGCAATTGTTATTTTTCTCCTCTTTGGGTTATCTTTATACATAAGCTACACTAGGAATTATCTGAGGATAATATTATAATTGGTGTTTTGTAATTTTGCTTTTTTGTGGTTAATTTATATAAAAATGAACACCAGTAAAATACTCAAGGGGCTCTCAGTATTTTCTTGACGAGTATTTGTAAAAGTCAATTTTACCTCCTTTCAAGGGGCTCTCATTATCAGAGTGCCTATAATTTTCTTGACAGAGTATTTGTAAAAGTCAATTAAACTTAATTTAAAATACACTTCAAAACATGTTTATTCATGAACATTAATAAAGAAATAAGAAATAAACAAAAAATAAAAGTCAGCCAATATTTTGGGAACATATGTAAAATAAACAAATGAACACAATATCAAAAAGAAAAAACTTTATTCTATTTCAGAAATAATGACAAAATTACATTTTTATACATGTTCTGTATTTACATAATGTTTGGTTATAATAAATTTCTAGTACATATGGCAGTCATCTTTTCCTTTATATGCTGAGATACTTTAAATATATATATCTATATATATATAGATTTATGTTCAGTTATATAAGTAACATGCTGAGTTGAAGAATATTTACACAGTATTGATTTTCATTTTACACAAGAGTTATTTGACCCATAGATGACACTTTGCAACTTGTATCAGGGATGAACTGTGACTGATCAGCTGGGAATGAAGGGCCAGATTCAGAATTACACTCTTATAACTTACACTCATGACTTACACTCTCATGGGTAAAACCATGTTGAACTGCAGGGGGGGTAAAATGAATGTTAGCGTTTGCATGCAGGGAGAATACTTTATTGTTGCATGTTGCACACAGATACTGACCAGCGTTACTGTTACACTGTTATTACACTTGTGCTAGAAACATCATCTCTCACCTGTAATACTGATTGCAATTAATTCAGTTTACCTCCCCTGCAATTCAACATGGCTTTGCCCATGAGAGTGTAAGTCATGAGTGTAAGTCATGAGAGTGTAAATCTGAATCTGGTCCGAAGGGTTTAATGGTTCAGCAACAAGTTGGCCATCCCTGCTTTATAAGCGCATACACAGTCTCAAAGTGCTATATGGGCAATAAGGCTCTGCATGAGTCAGATAGAAAAGGGGTAGGTACACAGTACTGTGTTGCTGGCAATCGATTGAAAAATGATTTTCCTCATTTCAGATGCAGCAACAGTAATTGAAAAACAATGATTTACATATGTAAATATGAAATGGAAAATAACATCATGTACATTATATGACATGTGCTGTATATTTGCGTTTTTTGTTGTTATACAGGAGTTCTTAATTATTTAAATCAAAGCAAAGTGCATTCCTTAATGTAAAAGAAAACTTTCTTCTCAACATTCTCAATACTTTCTGTTGGTCAAATTGCTACTCTATGTCAGACATAGATCGTGTAATGACATGGCGTTGGGTGTACTTAAAATATCTAAATATATTAACTGAACACCTTACATAGAGAAATACATAATTAAAATGAATAAATGTATATTTTAATATAAATGCACACTATATATATATATAAGTATATTTGTATGAATCACCTAATAAAACTGAAATGAATACATGCTATAATACATACAGGCCAGTGCACATAGCTACTGAAGGGCTCAGATTTACTTGTAGGCAACCAAGGAAGACAATATTTTAACTCATAAAATGAAGGATTAATATTTTATACATTCAGAAGAACAAGATTGTGTCAACTTTTGTGTTAATATAAGGATAAGAAAATGGAAACAATGATAATGTATTGTGCTAATTCAGTCATGTATTACACACACACAACCCTTATATATTATAGATAATATTTCCTAAAGAAAAAATATTCATATTTAAGGTTTAATAACGAAAACAACGCATGCCCCACATTGAACTCGGTGCTATATTTTAGACTATTAAATGTCTGTTAGGAAATTGATTAGTACATATTACAGTATGTCATATAATAAGAAATTGGTATTAGCGATATTCATATATAATAAAGTCATTTTAGAAAATATCATGCACATATTTACAATAATTTGTTTAGCTTCTGGACTACACTATACTTTCTCATACTAATTCCACTATTTACTTCTATAGAACTTGTCAGGACAAGAATGTAATATTAGTACCCTACAGATATGCGAAAGGATGGCAAAAAAGGCAACAGAAATGAACATCAATAGTTGCAATTCATTAATCATGGCTTATGAATTAAAATAAATTGGCAAGTTGACAAAGCTTATGTTTTGTAATTTAATCTTTTTTATGGGCACATAAACACACACATAGTTTAGGATTACTTAAACATGTATATAGATGTACATGTAGCTAGCAGAGATCCTCTTGCAGAGTCATAAATAACATTTAAACGTTATAATTTATGGCAGTTATGTTTCAAATGTTATCCCCACAACTATTTAGGCCATACTATATTTACATACTATACATTTACTCTGTTAACAGCATTTATTGTTTTTTGTGTTTTTTTTTTGTTTAAGCAAATAGCTTTTGTCATTCTGTTTAAACTTTCCTACAAGAAAACTGTTAAATTAAAGTTTAACATTGACAGGTGGTTGAAGTGACAGCACAGTGACATCTATACCACTTCTGTCCAGCAGATGGAGCAGCAGCAGCATTATTTCCATTGGATCACTTGTCAGATATGTACTATATTGCACTTGACTGAATTCCTCTAGCTTACTGAAGTCAGTGCTGAGCTTCCCACGTCAGGCAGTCTACAGCAGTCGCCAGGTATGCTTTCCCAAGCAAATGCTGTGCAGTTTTCCATGAATAAAGCCTTACAATTTAATTAGCATAACAAAACACAGCTATGTGCTAATACAGTAATCTACCTCATTTCTATACATTGCTAATTTAATATCAGTCATTTATTTTATATTTTATATCAAATTATACAATTTCCAGTCTTGTAGCTGCCACTTTCCCAGATTCTTATTACAGAGAAACATAGCAAAAAAATTAAACATAACATTCTTATTTCAGACTTCTTAGGCAACATGACATATATTTCTATACAACAAATATTTTCATACATTTTAGAGACAGTAACATTATATTATGTTCTGTATTAACAATGGGAACAAGCATCTTCCTCCTACTCTGCTGCCACAAGCCCCTCTGTGAGCACGGAAGGACTAATTGGACTGACTGGCTTCATTGGCTCTAAATATGAAACACAGAATGCCCATTTACTAAAAAGGGTACGGGGATTGGGGGAGTCAGGGAGAGTCGTATGTGTCACGGTTTTGCAGAAGGTAATATTTGGAGGTATGTGACTGCACAAAGGTTTTTCCTTATTTCTTCAGATTCACTGTCAGTTAAAACAAGCCGTGTATGTAAAACATGGGCATAAAATACTTTATAAAGTATATTGAGTACATTTCCTGCAGCCAGCAATGGAATGTACCGTCTGCTCAGCAATTCTCAACAAAATATATACTTTAAACAATACAGCAGTCATCCTGGCTGATCTTGGTTGACACTTATTTGGATGCATTCCTAACTAACAGGTAACAAACCCACATTTGTGCTCCAGAATCATTTGTGATGTGTGCTATAAGGACCACTGCGTATTATTTAAGGTAATGCTTACTATTTCTACCTATTTTCCTAATTTGTCAAAATTTAAACAGAATGTAGACAGGATTATATAATAAGGTATAAAAGTCCTCCAAACACAGCAAGTTTTGTTATGTGCAAAACATAACATAAAGGAGCTGATCCAGAGAAGGAAGAAACAAGGAACAAATCCGCAAAGGGTATATATTCATTTTAGATATATATGTATTTAAATGTTGCCATCCCTTTCAGGTTATCATGGTTTTTCTGAATTTCATCTGTGATATTTATTTTTTTGCTGTTGCTCCCAACCAGACATAAGACTTCTCACATGACATATCTCATTAGTTCTTTCACATAGTTATGTCAGGGTTGCCAACTTTTACTTTCTCCCTCCCAAAATAAACCATCATGGGCATGGGTGGGGGGCTTGTGTTATGCAAATCACTCCTGTAGTCCCGTCCCCTGAACGGAAACCCCCCATACATCTGTTAAGAATGGACAGGCCATGACATCTTCAAGCCAGTTGTTTGCAATGATCAGGACTTGAGATCCCGGGAGATTTGCCCGTAATACAGTAGTCTCCCGAGAATTCTGAGAGAGTTATATTGCCATAGTTATCATTTACATTGTTATACACTGTTCATATTAGATTGGTGTCACACAGGAACTGCAGGAAAAAAAGCTCTTTCTACCATAACATAATATTAATTTCACCATATTATATAACAGATAATTACATTTTATTAATCACTTTATAGAAAGAGTAATATGAATTATAGGAGCAGTTACACAGTGGCCAAAGCACTTACACAAGTTTTGCCACCATATAATTCTGTGACGGGTGCAAGTAAGTAAAGGCGCTGTGTGTCTCCAGGAAGCGCACCACACACACTCCCCCAGATATTTGCTGTGCTTGTTGGACACAGAAGCTAGGCTCTGGACCAGAAATAGATACAGATTCTGCCATCTGCATTGGTCCATACTTGCCAACACATCCTCTGACTAAAAATAATAAGGTACAAAGTGTATTTAAAACACAGCTTGTGTCTCTGTCCCAAACCTATGGGTAATCTTAACATCTTTCAACTTCTCCATACTGACTGAATGGCATATAATCTTATATGATATTCTGATAATTGTTTATGCTAACAAGGTAATATACAAGTAGTAATATCATAGTATAACTAAACGTTTCATGGGTGATGTTGCTCATGATTTGTCACCCCCCACCTTTAAATCAAAACCCCATAGAAAAATTAGACAGAGACATATCTTTGAGACAACTAATTTATTAATAGTATATTTTAAACTTTGTTTATTTTTAACCACTAAATTTGGGATCCATAACTACATTTTAAATACCAGGCACTGTCCTTCTGCCTGTTGGCCTTGCACCCCCGCCTGGTGCTACCTGATGGGCCGCTCGTACTGACATAACTGGACTGAGCTGGGCACAGTCAACAGCTGAACCCCTTAATACCCATTGTGCCAAAGGCTCTCCTCCTCCTGCGCCAAACTTACCAAACTATGCAGTAAACCTGCTTGCCGCCACCAGCACTGCAGACCAGGAAAGACAAAAAGAAGGAAAGGGGAGGGTGGCGGGCAACAATCCGAGAGGAAAGGGGGTTTCCTTCCTGTCCAGCTGTCTGAAAGAGCCTTCCCCCAGCCACCAACCCCTCCTTCACCAGCCAATCCCTGGATCCCAGGTAGGTGACCTCATCATATCACCCCACACTCCCAGAACTTTAGTCTGCCTCGTGTTAAATGTATTGTAGGTGAGCGGCCAGTGATTCCACCTGTAAACATCTGCACGCTTACAGTACTACTGCCACTCTGCGCGAGAAAGACGAGCAGCAGACAAGATCCTGGATCTACTAAATGTCTACTTAGCCTTAGCTATCACTGATTCTACAAATCTAAACTTAACCACAGTACCAACACAGCGCTTTATTACTGTGGTTAATTTTAGATTTGTGGTATATGTATATGTGGTTGCTGGTAGCAACCAATAACTACAGTTTCTTGAGCGGCTTTCAGCGCTAGAGGGTTTTATCCCATAAATTGCTTTGTATCACAGATTCTAGTCTATTAACATGTGTGTGTTCATACAAAGATGTACTAGTGCCCTGATGGTCAACCTGTGACACTCCAGATGTTGTCGAACTATAAGTCCCATCATGCTTTGCCAGCTCGTGCTAAAGGCTCAGCATTCCAAACTCCTGGCAATGTATGATGGGACTTGTAGTTTGACAGCATCTGGAGTGTCACAGGTTAGCCATCAGGGTACTAGTGCATTGTATTTTATACAGGTGAACAACATACAACAGTATAATATATAAACATGGAGCGTAAATGTACGCTTTACGGCATACATACAGACAAAACAATAACATTTGTAATCACCCCAGGGAAGACCATATCTTATAAAAGTTTGAAATTTCTCCATTTAATGCTTCTCTAAATATTCACACTGCTTTAATGCCTTCAAATTATAAATAAAATGAAATAAAGAAATTGTGGATAAGCAGCATATCTGGAGAGTTGCAGATTACCACACAAATAAACAGACTCAATTGCTTGAAAGATTTTTTTCTTCCAAAATTGATATGCTTTGCCAGTCCTTTACCTCCCACGGCTACATTCTGAACAAATGTCCATTAGCAGTTAGCACCCTGCTTATGTTCTACAAAATCACACGCTATTATTTTATTGTTATTTTTTTTTTTACTATTGAAGACAAAGAAATTTAAAAAAATCTATATAGTACACAAAGCTTTTGTGTATCAAGTATGCAAATATAGCTTTTATTACATTTTGACTACATTCATTCTATACAGAGAAAATCAGAAAATCAAAACAGATTGAATGCCAAAAGTAATGAGTAGAAATCAGCTGTAGCCAGCAGGTTCTGCCATTGAATTCTTACTTTCTCAGCACAGTTGTAACCACTCAGTATATTTCTTTATGCTCTTTCAAAGAATACAGACTTTCTATACAAAAAAAGGTACAATTTTGATGTTTGCAGACTAAGAATAGCGACTCACCTTGTGGAAATTGAAACTAGAAGTAGTGTACAATATTTAAATTCAGCATATTTGTATATCCAGTTTTTTTTATATATGTATATATTATATACATATATATATATATATATATATATATATATATATATATACTTTATATATATATATATATATATATTTTATATATATATATATATATATATATATATATATTCAGTACCATCACAATTTTAAAAAATGAGGCTAAACATCTCATAAAGACATACAAACATTGTTGGCCTGCGTAGAACAGTACAATTTTTGAGGAAACAAAATGTAAAACACACAAGTTACAATTCAGTGTGTCTACATATCTAGAGTAATGCAAATATTTTCTAGTGGGATCATTTTTAAAAATTGATTTTTATTTAGTCCCGCAAAGCCTACCCTTCTGAGGAAATAAAGGCCCACAACAGAACACAAAAGCAGAGCATTGGGCGCTGCAAGGGAACTTCTGTAGTATTGGCAAAGGCCTAATACAGATGACATCAGGGTTCTCTCCTTCAACAGACCATACTTCGCCCTAGTCAGTGGTGTCCCTAGGCATGTTCCTCACCACTGAAGCCACACATACTTTCACAAACAAAGGTCAATAATTCACAAAAAAAATTACACAATTGATTTTCAAAGATGTCAGCAGTGAATAATGTAGAAATGTACCTTCTCTTGCCCAAAAGCTGATTTTAGCATAATTCCAATGTACTACATAAATGAGGCCACCGAAGAATATTCCATACACAGAAATAAAACACCTAGGAACTGCGTATAGACAGATTTTCTAGCATAGTCGTTTTAAATGCAGAATTAAAACAAATTGTCACATTTGAATGAGCATACATATATGCATTTGATATGGAAGTGTCACTAAATCTTAGTATGGCTTTTGCTGTACATATTCCTTTATGACTGGACATACAGAGTTAAATGCAATACGTTTGTTTTTTAGAGCACTGTTATAACTCTTTCCACATATTTCCAATAGAAGATGAAAACACAAAACTGCTGCACACAATTCAAAGCAATATTGTGATCTCCAACAGGGATATACTTTCAAATCTTTTGTGCCATTTGTATTATTGCTTCAGTCATTATAGAAAGAGACGCATTTATTAATTACATTAAAACAATGTTATTTAAAAAGAATCTTAAGCTCTTAGGTGACCGGTATGTTATGGGTACCCAGATAATACATCTACTTTCATTGCCTACCCAGAAAGTTCAACCCCAAGGAGTTTATTAGAGTATATTATGTACATAGTAAAATCTTAAAATAGGGATATAAATATAACACGGTTTTGTTTCATGAGTTATTTTGTACAAATGTTTCCTTGGTTGCCATTGGCCATTTTGAAATAGCTTAGTGCAAAACATAAACTGATGTATACCTGAAAAATAGCTGGTGAGGCTAGGATGGAAAACGTTGTCAGATCTGGAGAGATACACTATTCTATTATACACATTTCGTCACCTGTATGTGTTCATAGTCATCTGTGCGCAAATTTATCATGGCAATGTTATAACTTAACTTTGAAGTAATAATTCAGAACTCCTGTAGGTTTATTGCATTAGGAAACAAAACTGTTAAAGCATTAAGACAGCCCTTTTTGTGTCCCTGCCGAGAAGGTTCAATTGTTCCGCACATCTCCTCACAACTGCTGGCCTTGCGCATTAGCGGAACGATTCTTCTCGCAGCAGTTTCCATTAAATAATCGTTAAGAACAATGTTCACCTAGGCATGCGCATGCATGGTTAATCTTGTTCACAGTGCTATGGTGAAAGACCTACTCCATGCCACTCCGGAGAATCTGATTGGCCGCAATTAACATGACACTTATAATAAAGGCCATGGCAAATGCACATATAAGGCTCTTCCGTACACAGGTCTGCCTGTTCTGTTTCTGGGAATGTACTGAAAGAAAAAAAAAGAAAGTAATAAATGATTTAATCAGATATGTTATCTAATATTTTTATATTCATTTAATAACATTTAATGTTAAACACAATATACTTCCATAGCATTGGTAATATATACAGCAGTAATCACATTGCACAATGTCATGTATTTTTGGTTACTGAACAATATACTGTTTATAACTAGATTTTATATTTACACATTGATTCATTTAGGGTAACAGTGGCTTATTTTGTTTATAGCACACAAATACTGTACATCATTATCTTTACACTGCCATTGTACTTTATGCTCGCAATTCTATGCTTGTGTAATTTCACATTATTTATTCTACATTTACTTTTTGTTAAGACGCAATGTCTATACAGTATATAGCGCTTACTTTTCCTGCAGTTACTTCATGTTTATTGGGCATTTTTTGAAGCTGAGCTGGAGCTGAGTATACAGTATCAAAATCTTCAGCGAATAGGCCCAATGTCTCTCTACAACAAGGAAATCATTGTCTACCCTACAATCTGGATCATGGCGTGAGTCCACAATTTCATAGACACCCAACTGATTGTTATAGTGCCTGAGTCTGTCTACTTCCATCCCTTCATTCCATTCATCATTATACTGTAGTTGCCATTCTTGCCATTGTTTTTAATTATGAAGTTAAGGCCTGCAAAACTGTATTTCAATCAGTGGTCGAAGTGGAAATGTAGAAGTGGCGGTATGGACACTTAGAAATGGCGGTATGGAAACACTGAATATAATAGAAGTCAATGGAGATTGGTAGTATTTCAATTACATCAGTGGGAGAAGTGCCGGTATGGCATACCCCCGTATACACCCCCACTTCTAGCCCTGATTTCAATGACATATAAATTGGTATTGACCTTTTTTTAAGCAAGGAAATACAATTCTTTTATTTGCTATTGAACCTAGGTGTTCTGTAATGTTTTATTAACTTTTTATTATCATTAACTTATAAGTTATGTCAGCACATGCATTTCAAATAGATTGCTGTAATCATACAACTATTTAGGTTATGTTCTTTTATAAGGTTAACAACCTCCTCCACTTACTAAATTTCTCATTAACAATACCTGTTCCCCCATTCTGTTCAAACAACAGTCACTATTATTACTAGCCATATACCATCTGATTCACACAGTATTCTTGTTCTTGCAGCATGGGTGTATTTATATGTATTTTCTCTTTTTTTCCAGAAGCCTAGAAGACCTTATTTAGGTCAAGTAAATTAATCTTTTTTTCTCCTGTGTGTATTGTAATCGCAATTTGCTGGGGCTGGTGATCACATGTAACCAGAAATGAGATCATATGTGTGTTTCTATGGAGGTGAAATGTGACAGAATTGTTTGAAGATCTGACTCCCTAACAATCAATTCCAATGGAATGATAATTTTGGACCTTATATTTTAACAGGTTATTATATAGCACTTTACATTTTGACACTCATTAAGACAGGACTGGGTGGTAACAGACTGAATGGGTGGGGGAAGGGGGCCCTGCCGCAAGCTTACACTCTATAGGAGAGATAAATAAGGGCCAGTTCCTTATACAATGGACCACATACACTACGGACAATCAGCTAGCAATTAACCTACCAGCACATTTTTGGGGTGTGGCAGGTAACCCACACAGATATAGAAATAACATAAAACTACACTAATAAGGTCTAATAAGGTTTAAGCCAGGAATTGAACTCATGACCTGTTAGACATAAGTGCTCTCCTCTGACCCACTATGTGCTCTCCACTATGCATATACATAAGCTGCACCAATATTCATTTACTGACTGACGCTTTGTCCAGATTGATCTTGGAATGAAAGACTGTTATTGCATCTCACCATTTTACATATAACATTGCATTGGTTAGTAAACAATTTTCATTGCCCATACCTATACTAAAATTCAATAGTTTTATATTAAATTTGACATTTTATATTAAATTCGACCATTGTGCTTCTATATCCTAGACATAAAACTTGCAATCCTAGACATAAAATTGCAATAATGTGGTTTATGACCCTATCACTGTATATATTCTTGGCTTTCCAATTTTGAATAATTTGAATTTTAGCTACAATACTTTTGATATGATTCGTCTAAAATGAAATAATGGCCATATTTCATCACACAGAGCTATTTACCCTACTTTACCTCAACACTTTGCAAGTTTGTGGTTTACCACATTGCTTGCTACATACCATTTGAGTTTCATGTCAGGCAAAGATAATCCCTCTGGATAAAACTGAGCTAAAGACAGATTAATTAAAATCAAGACAGTTTACTAATGAAAGACAGAATCAGGCTGATAATATATCGGTGGAAGCAAAAATCAAAGCAAAATTATTTGTGTCTCAGAATACAAGATCATCTAAAGGCATACTGTTCATTAAACAAGGTAAAATGCATATTAAGGTTAATATTTCCCTTATTTACATAATTGTGATGACTGGCATTTCTGTTATGCTTTAAGTATCTGTATGTTATTTGCTTACTACTTCGTCTTCTTGCCACAAAGGACTATATTGTACCTTAAGTGTCAGACTAATGGAAAAATGTTCATTTGGGTGTGTACTAAGTAAAAAACAAGCTCTGATGAATTCTGAAATTCCATTGTAGTTCTGTTACACAGTAAAGTATTTCTTCAAAACCAAAGTACTGGTCGTCTCACATCATTAGGGCAATGAAAAAATGAGTAAATTACAGAGTAACAGTGGAATCCATAGCGCAAGAGTTAGTAAAGTTAGTAAATTATGAAATTATAGAGAGATCTGCAAGACAAAGGGCTAAATTTACTAAGATATGCTTTGCCCATCAGTTTTAAAGCTGCACATTGGCGGTTTGGGAGGCAAAGCTTCTGAATGTATTGGTATAATTTAAAGGATTTTTCAAATCCACCTGAAACATTGCACAAAAAACTACGGTAAAGGTACGCATAAAGTGTGATTATTGGTATGTAAAAACTTTGTACATATGGAAAAATCTTACTGCATCAGGATCATGCCCAATGTTATTTTTTTTAAGAAATATAGGCATCTAGATATCTCTATGGAGATCTCCATAATGCAGACATTTCCATTTTGTTCTGCATATGAGCAATGGAGAAGTGGGTGCATTACACCAAACTGTAAAATTAATATAACTGAAACTTTCCCTGGGGAGTAATCCAGTAGCTATAATGCTCTAATCTGTGAGGTGTGTAATCTACTCTCGCCACCCAAAAAACTGATGGATATTCATCCTGCTTTACTATAGTGTTCACTTTAGACAACAGTTTAATATCTCACTCAGATCAAGCTTAGTATCACCATTATCTCATCGGCTATGAGATTTTCTCTTTGATTATATACAAAAATGTGTACATGTAGGTACTGATGTCTGTCTCCATCAGATTAGTGTTATTGTAAGGTGGGGATACAGGGACTCTTCATACATGTAATTTTTATTTATCTTATTTATTTTTTCATCTTGTTTGTCACCTTCACTTAAATGTTACTTTTTCACAGAATTAAAGGTTGCCTTTATGGGTTTTGAGTCCATGAAATCTAGGGGGAATTGTGACCCTCCAGTTCCTTCTCCCCCTCATCTCTTGCTATTCCTGGGTTAAGCATCCTGGGTGATCCTTTTTATTGATTCCAGGCACAAGTTTGTGGTTCGCCCTAGCATTGTTGAAGGGCACTAACTGACCTTGTTCACTCCAGTAATCTTTAATTGATACAGAGTGACAGGTAAATTGTAGCAGGTTCCAGTCCAAACCTATGCACATTTTGTGTTTTGCACCTGGATTGTGCGTCACTCTTTTCACAGAGCGTCGAATATGACATACTCTGCTTTGATTTGAAGATAAAAATAAGTTCTAATTGTGTGAAAAGCCAATAAAATAATTATTTTCAAAAATGGCTCTGTTTAGCATCATTTACTATGGATGGTTTTATGTATACTGTAAGTGAATCATTTAGTCCAAAAGTGCAATGTCGAGGTGTAAAATTTGTCATTAAAGAAAGAAAAATTACAATTATTTATCTAATCTTATTTTTAAACTCCCTTAAATATTTTCAAAGTTTGCAAGTTCTATAATGATGTTAGGTGTAATTTAATTTACATTTATGATTTCTCCTTTACTGCACTCCTCCATCAACACTGTTATTTAGTTTTTAATTCTGTTTGATCTCAAAGCCATGCCAACAGGTATGCTCCAAGAAAACTATATCAGACTACGCATCTTTACTAAACCTCTATAAAAATGATAACAATGTTACATTGCATAGTTTACCCCCTGCTATTGTGGATGTGAAGTTTGTGTTTCAGTGGAATATGGTTCTCCAAACTCATTCCCTCCACACCTTTACATTTTTCCTTGAACGCTGGTGGACTTAACACACCAATCAGGCAGAAAAAAAGTCTTATCCCATCTAAAATAAAGGCTACAACAAAATCGATAACATCGATATTCAGCCACATGGAGATTACAATCTATGACAAAAACACTTGCAGTGACTGATTCCTGGCATCTAGCATCCTAGTATCAGGAGGGGAAGGTGAAAACCATACCATTTTTACTTCCTAACATTACATTAATTACAACATATTAACCTTTATGTTGCCTTGTGCCCGTTATATTAGATCAGATCATTATAATACTACCATAGACAATTCTATTTGTTCTTTTATAAAACAGTTGTAGTTCATTTCTTTCAAGGTCATGTTGATCATCTAGAAACCATTTTCTAACCATGATTAGAATATAAAAGGTATTTTTAAACCAACTATCCACTACAACTGTAACTTACTGGTTCCATCCATCCAAATCAAATAGTGTCATTCTACTTAAAATGAGTCACTGCACTATATGGCCTCTATTTGAAGCCTTTATTACATTTTTAAAAGGAAAATTTAAAATCACTTTAACCCCAGACCTATTGAACAATGAAATAATCAATCACATTAACAGGACCCTGTAAAAATAAAGACATTATAAATACAACATTTCTAAATCCAAACACCATTACAATAATGAAACCTGTTGAATTATAGAAATAATGGACATGTTTTAAAGAATGCAATGAATGAGCATGTAAAGTAGTCTTTTTTTATTACTAGTAGTTTTGTTTACTGTTCTTTAATAAGTAATTATATTTGGGGAGTATAACATTATTTAATGACAAAATATCAGAGCCCACACGTCATTTTAGATCATTTAGATCATTAGATCATTTATTCAAGAATAATCTTAAGGGACTGAATCCAGCTTGGTGAACGCGGAAGTCAGCTAAAAGTGCACTGTGCACAACTGAGTTCCCTGGGGTGGCCCTGTCATAAATTATGATATGAAAAAAGGGGTTGGGGAGGGGTTTGGGCTGATTCTGCATGACCGCTGAACCACATGAATGAGTTAAGGCAGGGGTCTGTTTTCCAGGCAGAAGAACTGATCTGGATCAGGCCCTACATGATTGGTTATAATCTTCAAATAGAAAAAAATGCACAATGTATGTTCAAGAAATTCTATATTTTTCAGATATTTAAATTGATGATATGACGTTACACATCCCCCAACCCCTGTTCAGGGTCTAAAGAGAAGGGAGGAGAACGGGAAAACAACGATCAAAAGGTACAGCTGTGGAGCAGCACCACACACAGGGTAGAACCGGCCTGCCAGGGAACCTGTGATACACCTGCTGGGTCTGCATTCAAGAGCCTGACTGATGGCGGCATTCCCTGCTGCAGATTTTGTCATCTCAGTCCCTTATAGGGCAGGGACTGTATTGCTGCAGAAGTGGAGATGGTTATTAGAAATAATATTGATTATAACGGGCCCATCTTCTCTTTTCCTACCTGGGCCATGGGCCTCATCTGTCTTGGACTTTTGTGTTTAGAGCCCACCAGTAATATAGTACATGGTGCACATAGTAATCACATTGATTATTATACTGTGCTTTCTAAAAGACATTTTTTTAATGCCAGCATGGCTTCTGACATGTCAAAAAAGAAAAACAAACGCAAAAAAAATGATAGATGAAGAAAGAGTGTTCCAAGAACAGCCGACAGATGAATACTTTTTTTTTAGAGGCAAATAGTAAGGCAAAATATGTTTTGTATGGTTTTCTATTGGATGATCAGCTATTATTAGTGTAAGTGTATTTTATGTGAGCCCAAACCAACTTTTCGTCTTCAAATGCGGCCCTAGGAAGCTTAAAGTTTGGACACCTCTGGCTCACAGGTTTTGTAGCAATTCCATTTTTTAAATATTAAATAGGCCACTTAAAGCAAGATCAGTATATTTTTACTTAATTATATTGTTATATTATTACACATGACAGATGCCATTTATGTGAGCCTTATCATCATATAAAAATGAATATAGTTGCAGATGGACAATGGATTGCTGACATTGTGGCACAATTATGCTTCCAGAAGGACACTGTTTAGTTTGTAGTGGATTCTGCACTGACTGACTTAACTAAAGGGAATAAATTCAGCAGCAGAGCAGCTGGGAGGTTAAGTATGTGCTGCTCATAGGATTTTGGGTACATTTTATCCCTTCACATAAGGTCGAGTTCAAAAGAGCATAATTACAGTTTTTGCACAGTTTTATTTCATTTAATAGACTGTCCCACATTAGTTTAATTTTTGTGTCAGTTTCATAATCTTACCCTGTACTACTTTATAAATATAAAACTGTATATTTTTATATTTAAATATATATCTGTAAATATGAAATAATTTACTAATCAATGACATAGAATTGACCGAAACTACTATTACACAATATACTGACAATTACTGTTTCAGGATAACATTCTCTAACTTTCAACGTGTTTTAAAATTTTGTAATACAATATATAAATAGTACTGAATGGGTTGGCTAAATATATTTTTTATTTTATATTAAGCATGCCTTACAAGAAAAATGTATCCTTACACATTTTATATATGCACTATTTTTGTTATATGACGTAATTGCCATGTGGCTCTAAAATATACATTGTTACGGCTTTTGCTCAATATGACAGGACAAATAACATCCCTGGAAGGAAGGACAAGCAGCGATTTGTGTAGTGTAGGAAACTTATGCTTCATCTTCCACAGTGTATTCATGCTTTTCATCAATTTCCTTGCTACTGATGTAATGCTTATTGCTTTGGTAGTTTCTTTCCTACTTCTAGTTAAATGCATAGATACTACATTTGCATATGTAATAGGGGAAGGTATAGGCATGCAGATTAAACTGAGGGGTGGCGGTAAGCAGTACTGCACAGATCAGCTTTCATACAGGTAGAGTTCTTGGAGGGACAGGAGGATATTTTCCAAATTGCCCATTGTGTTGCTTTTCATAACGACACTAGGTGGGTGCTGTCAGAACAACTACCACTACAAAACATTAAACATAAGCCTATTCACACTGCACCATAAATCTGGGTTATTGCCGAGTCATGCTAGGACTACCATGATAATTGCTGTTCAGTGTGAACGGGTTCTCAGCCAATACAGTGTCTACAGACCCAGGTCAGGGTCAGACACGGGAAGACAACAGTGTAAAAGGGGCCACCTGTCTGCAATATGAACATGGTAATAGTACCATATATTTGCATCTAAGGTAAGACCTTGCAATTGTATATTCACTATAGGACTAAAAATGCAGTCCATTTCATGTAAAGGAGTTGATTTTGTTTTAAGAAATAAAATAATGGCATATAACTTTGTATTTGCATTTAGTAGAATCAAGAGAAGTTTTTAGTAAAGATTTCACTGCAGTAAAATCTCAATATCTATGCCCTATACTCTGAAAAACTAACAGACATGCTGTGCATTTTGCCAATTATACAACTGCATGCTTGAAAAAAAATGGAGCCAGAGGGAATATGTTATGAAATATATTTTGACAGGCTGTGATACAATGACATTTTTAATGTGATAAGTCTAGGCCATCCAATAAATCTAGATAATTATCTGTGGAATGTGTTGTATTGATAGCCATGCAGTTGTATTCCATTGTCAGGACAGGGTTTTGTTCTGACACCATTTGGGAACATTGTATTGTTTATAAGTCAAATTCTATAAATCTGTTTAAAATGTTTTTGTTATATTTTTAATATTTAAATTTTCTTCCAATTTTGTGCATTATATTGTCCTTTCCAAAATACTAAATATTCACAAAGATAAATCCAAATCACCCAGCTGTACACATATATTTGTTCAGATAATTAAATGTTGTCTAACCATATGTTTAAATGTACAAAACAGCAAGAATAAATCATTGCAGAATGCAGTCTACACATAGTTTTCACAATTGTATCATGGAATCTTCAGCACAATATTGTATTTGCAGTATGTCAGTTAAATAAAAGTATAGACATGTCTAGACTTCATTATCTATTCAGTAGCTGAAAAGGTATCTAAAAAAAACTATAAATTGGGTACTCTTACTCCCAACTCATAACTTATTATTTATCTGCAGATTTTTATTAATGAAAACTTAAAAATGTCACATTCATAAGTATTTAACCCTAATTTTATAAAAGCTCTCATTTGCACAGATGGCTGTAACAACTGACTTTCATTTCGAAAAGATTGTAAAGCAGGGTTACCAACGTGTTCTTTTACCCACCTAGGGTGAGGGTGTGCTGAATTCAAATAACACCTGAAGCCATGCCATCTGTCTGGTAAAAGTTTCCATAATAGGGTCTCTAAGGATAGACGGGACTTTATGGACCAGATCCAGACTTATGTACTATTGAAAGTACCCCCGAATGGGCAAAACCATGAATTGCAGGGGTGATAAAATGAATGTCAGTGTTTGCATGCAGGGAGAATACTTTATTTTTGCACACAGATACTGACCAATGTTATGTTAAACTGTTATTAGACTTGTGCCCAGCTCCTTCTCTCTGATGGCATCACGCATATACAGCGTCCTCTCCAGTTGAACTGGACGTACGGGAGCATAGGGAGGAGGAGGTGGGAACTGCTTTGGTGCCTAGGGAAGACATCTGTACATTAAGTATGCTTTTATTTAATTTTTTTCTTTATTCTTTTGTAAACAAATGAACATCAGTGATCAATCAGAAAATCTGTTTGATCACTGATGTTGTTTGTTTACGTTTCTCTGCTTTTTGTCGCCGCTGGTTTTTTTTTNATGTGGTCAACTTTACTGTATCAAGTAAATGCTATTTAGAAGAAACAGTGTTTTATATCTACACAAGCAGCATTTTTTCATTTTCATTTAAAAAGATAGGCAGACAGAAAATGAATTCAGAGTTTGAAAATATACTGTTATACTATACTGGTATGCAACACAAGACTGAACAATACTGCCACATGTCCCATGGTTTTATTTGTAAATGTATAATATTTTATTTACTTATATTAAACTTCCAAATTTTAAATGTTATTACTGGATACTAGAGTAATAACATCTTGTTTTGTCAAAATGTATTAATTAATGTATTATTTATTAATTGCTTAACCATTAGAATTTTTATATAAAAATCCTACCTCCTTCAAACTCCGTTTGACAATTTCCAGAATTTTCATTTAAACTTTCTTCTTCATTAATGATTATGTTTTCAATGTCCTTCATTGTTAAATGATCTCGAAATGCATGATATAGAATGTGCTTTAATTCTTCCAGTGTTATTCGTTGCATGTCGAACTGCACAGAGAGAGAGGGAGAGAGGTTAATATCAGCATCATATATTACAGTATTTTAGTATGGTTATCTTGTCTATCAGATTTCTCATCTACAGTTCTTAACAGGTGCAGTTTTAAAGAAATTCCATTTAATGTAGTGTGAAATTTAACTGAAAAGTGCTTCAGTATAAATAAATACAGTAATACCATTTAGAGTCTTTACTACCACATTTGTAATAATAACTTCCATATATATATATATATATATATATATATATATATATATTGCAATACAGTTTTATATGTTTTTGGGGGGTATTTTGCAAGTTGTTTCCAATTCAATCAGTACAATTGAGAATGGCTACTTTAGCATGCTGCCACGGGTTAAGTGAATTCAATCTGAAATCTATTGTTCAGTCACCAAATATCACAAAGCATGAATGATAATTCCAAAATATTTTACAGAAACAAAAAAAATTATATAATTGCATTTTTCTTCCAAACGTACTGCTATTATCTACATGTCTTACTGAGACAAGTAACTGTGTTCGGGTTGAATTCAGTATTAATCAACGACAGCCAATTTACGTATGCTGTGTGCATGGCCAGAAATGGGTTCCATATGCGTGGCTTTTCATCAGTGGGACATAACTTACCTGTGTGCATGTGGTGATAGGCATGGTGAGAGGAGACATTTAAATTGTTGACAGCCTCATTTAAGGTTCTGAACACACAAGTGGCCTTATATTATGTACATACAATCAGGACCGGATGAGCGCAATATTCCTTTGTGTGTGGGATTTAGGTGTCGCTATATGGAAAGGGGGGCTTGCAGATAGAAAGCACTATTAAGTCTGGATTTGGTCCAGTATTATTATTTTATTATAGGAGACAAAATACAAAATATTTTTGTCAAACCAAACATAATGGACCAGATCCAGATCATACTCACAAACTCATACCAAATGGTGGAGTGAACACCCCTGGACACGAACAAAATCTGCTTCCATACAAAAGTAGATCCATGCGGATCTTCTAAGTGCCACCCCCACTACAGCATCTGCATGCAGAAATGAAATCACACCCTACCATACTAATCTCCCAGTGGGAGAGAAAACAAGTGGCAGCTTGCTGAAGTTGGGTGAAACATGGAGGTCTAAATCCGGTCCAATGTGCCAAAATATTTTGGTCACTGGCACTAGTTTTGGGTTAAGACGATGTTCTGTATAATAATGATCATTCTTTTGACTTTAACTCCATTATGCTACTGGATAAAATGAAAATAAATAGATACATAAAATCCATAAAGGTCTATGACATAGAGGGCTGTGGTTGTTTAGTACAGTACAGATGTATAATTAATTGTACATGTAAATAACTAGGCTGTAGTATCCAACATGTATGAACATGATAAAATGTAAGTTGTAACATATATCTGCAGCCAGAGCTGGATGAAGGGTTGTAAGGGCCCTGCTGTACATTAATAATCAGTACACACATACCTAAATATATAATAAACATGAGGTATATGTTTCCGTCTCTGCTTCAGCTTTTTGTATGTTTGCCCAGTGTGTAGTGCTGCTCTGGGATGACCACCCTGTAAGCCTTGTGGTTAATCCAGCCCAGTCAGCAGCTCACAATGGGCTGGATTCAGCTTTTCACTCTCATGACTTACACTCATGAGTTACACTCTCATGGGTAAAACCATGTTGAATTGCAGGGGAGTTAAATTTAATTAGTTGCAATCAGTATTAGAGTTGAGAGATGATGTTTCCAGCACAAGTGTAATAACAGTGTAGCAGTAACACTGGTCAGTATCTGTGTGCAACATGCAACAATAAAGTATTCTCCCTGCAAAGTTCTACAGACTGAGGGGTGATTGGAAATGTATGGAGCGCACTGTGAAAGGAACAGAAATGTCTAGATCAAGTGCTGCACAGAAACCAATATATTTACATTATGCCTGCACAGCCATATATTGACCCCATTTTTATTTTTAGAATATTTTATATACCTGCAAGGACAGCCAGATGATTGCTTCTGCAAACAGGGGTTGGGTGTAAATTTATATACACTGTATGTTAGAAACTAAAATGAGAAAGAAGCTGGGGATCTTATATTCATATGTTTCTGAGCCATCGCTGTAATAACTGATGCATTATTACAGGCAATATTATTGTTATGGTGGAACGTTGCAGGGTAATATTGATTTGTTACATGCTCTGTGCTATTTCAATTCATCTCACTTTGTTGTGTGGAAACGTAGAAAACCAAAGATGGATGAGAGCTCGGTCTGTTAAACAACCATACAACAAGCTATAGTATATGTCAATTTACCCATCAATACCTTACTATTGTTCAGTCATGTGCATTGTCAATTCTGACTGTGCGTACCCAAATGCCAATGGTATGTGTTAAACTACTACTATCTGTATTAACGAAGATTGACGACTTCCGAGGCTGAGGCAGTGAATTAAAGTAAATGACTGTCTCCAGCCCTGATTGCTACTATTAATGAATGGGATTTGATGATGTCACGGCCACCCAATCATAGCAAATACATGGGCTTTGCCAGTCAGGAGAGGGGGCATCGGATGTGATTTGTATAAATCCACCTCCATGCTGCCCATATTTAGTTTACTGACAGCAATCATGTGAGACATTTAGACAACAAAGCATACCATTACATTTCTCTGTAGGCCCCCCAGGAAGGAATGCGCCCTGTTTTCTATGTGTTATTATGACATTGTCGGTTCTTAGATGTATCCACAGGAACCCATGATTGTGAAAGGAGATCTAATCATGTCTATCCTAGATTGCTTAAATAAAAGACACTATTACCAAAGACAATACTGCATGTAACAAAAATGTATTCTAAAAAAAGACACTTTCAAAATAGTTTCTTCTTGAACACTTTGAAATAGATGATTTAAGGTTACCAAAACAGTTACATCCTTAAAATGATTAATTAGAACACTTCATTTCTTTTTTGACCCACTCTACTTGGTGTCAACCTAAACACTGTAGAGGAAAGAATTACCATAATGCAAGTGTAGCGGGATAAAATAATACACTCTCAACGGTGCAACAATCAAATTACTGGATGTCCATCCATCTGCTTTACTGACCTCCTTTTCTAAGGCTAATAGCTTTTCATGCTGATCGAATATAAATAGCATCAGTCCTGCGCTCCATTAATGATCTCTTACCATGTCACAGATGTTACAACAGCCTAGGTGTGACTGACAAATCTGTGTCTTGCTTTCATACAACAAACTTTGATGTATTTCCTCTGCTGCTTATATACCTTGAAGGATAGTTAGAACAGTCCTCAAGGAAGAAGCTAATTTGGACCTTTACGCCAAAAAACCTCACATTAACTTACACATTAGATAACCATGTAGTGATATGATTTGTATGACATTTTTAAAATATCTTCAAGGTCAGACAGAAATGCATTAAACTGTGATTTCTGCATGGAAATTGGTGGCATATCACAGACGTTTTTCTTGTTCCAATTGTATTTTAAATGTATTATAAAACTAAGTGGAGAATCACTCATCCAGACTGCAAATATGTTACCCAGACTAGTTAATGTGTGCGGATTTCAAAAAGAGAAAACCCACCACTAGTACTAAAGATACCTCAAGGTGGCAGGGGACTCCTTAACTGCACACTTAAATCATTAACTAGTGATTGTACACATGCAAACAATCTACCAGTTAATCAAATAATTTTATTAATGCAACAGAGGCTACTCGCAAATATATTGATAAATACATAAAGTCCTAAGTGCAAAATGAGTGCAATAAAAATAACCAGAGTTATAAATCCTACCATACTATTAGATCAACATACCTCATAATTATAATGCAATAACAGTTAATACAAAAGCAGCATATAGTTGATAGTAAACACTTTACACAATCAAAGAATAAACCGTACCTACGGACACTTTAAGCTCGCTGGATACAAGTGCTCACCCTATTAAAAGGCTAGTGACAGCGAGGCTAACGCTTCACCCATTCCTGGGTAAGTATGCTCACCCTTCCTATCCTACAGATAGATGATAGTAGTCACGTGGTGTAAATACTACATTAAACTTCCAGACCTTCCCGGACCTGCCCTCAAAATACAGTAATCTTGGGATTGTTCCAGTAATCTTGGACTTGCTCACGAGAGGTAAAGTTAAAGTGTGCGCAAAGCACAAGTCCTTTGGACAATGTACTGAATCTAAACCTGCATGAAAATTCTTTTCACATTGAGGTCTGGGCCTAAAATTAGGGGATTGCAAAGTGTGAATGTTGCCCTTGACAACCAATGAGAATCAAGTTCTCAGTTTCATTTACATACTGGAGAATGTAAGCTCGAGTCTGACTGGTTGCTATGTGTAACATCCTTACTTTTCAATCTCCCTGATAGGTAAATTTAGGTCCTGGTTTTAACTCTTTAGTCTTTTCCATCAACCCTGGGGTTTTGGGAATATGGCATAATATTGTTAATACAACATATACATTATTTTCATTTAATTAATTTAAGTATTGATAACTTGCTAATTTCAAAAGGAGCCAAGAGGATGTAAGTATCATAAAATAATTAATTGATTAAAACATAAATCATTAATTATATTGAATTATGAGAGCTCATAAATGACATCCATAGCAAATCCACAAATAGAAAGGGATTCAGGCTCAGGGAATCCAGCAAGTACATTTAGTTAGCAGCACTATTCAGTTGGTGATATATATCTTCTAACTGTTGTGATAAGGTCAGTGGCATTTTGGTAAAGGCACAATATATCTGTCCCAGGTTCTTGTCACATGTGTTCTAAAACCCCAGGGAGAATGTTTGTGTATTTGCTTCTGCTGGGAAACACTTTCCCCAACAGTATGTTTGGCTTTAGTAAAAGCCAGTAAGGGTCCCTGGGGTTGGATCGTTGGGATAGAGGGAGGGACCACCATCCACCAAGCCCAGTTCAGGTTTTGGGCTTAAGGGCTGATCATAGGTTTGTGTGTCATATTCTAAACTCAATAGACCTTATTCAGAGTTTTCTGCGTGCACACTGTGCGCCCGCAGTAACCTGTGTTATTCAGAGCTGCATGGTTCTTGTGCATCTCTGCTCGCATGCGTCCATCTCCGCTACTCGCATTTCCCTGCAGCGGAGACGGACACACATTGAGTCTGTCTTAGCTGCAGCTAAATGCGAGCACAGAGGCATAAAAGTAGTATTCTGGCTTTTATGAATGAAATAAATACTATTTATGCCGGCTTCCATGTGCAGCGAGCGCTCTACATCTGCCTTATGTAAACACCGATCCCCCAAACCTAGCCCCTGCATAAAAATCCCTGTTTACATAGGGTAATTTAAGTGGGCATTGTGCAGGGTCAGCAAACAGATCCTCTAGCTTAACAAAAATTGCCCCTTATACCATGATATACATCATCTCCCATCTGCTTGCGGAAGTTGCAAGAGGACAAGGACCTGGGGGGGAATTCAGTAAGTGACGAATTGCAGAATTCGTCAGTGGCTGACGAAATGGCTGAAAAATTCGTCAAATGTGTATTCACTAAGTGACGAATGTGTATTTTTTCGTCATTTTGATTGACGTTTAAAGTTCGTCAATGACAGATCGCCGTGACGAATTTTACCATAGAAAGTATACAAAAATGGAATTCACTAACTGACGAAAAATCGTTTCAGCGTATCTTCGTCATGACGAAT
>JABWIB010003180.1:9021-43973 GCA_016617825.1 Platyplectrum ornatum | reverse complement strand
CTGCCAGCGGATGTCCAGGGAACGGAATCCTCTTTAAGGGATCCCGTTCCCAATAGTGCCTAGCGGCGGCGCAGCGTCGTGACGTGACGTCAGCGCTGCGCCCGCCGCTAGGCACTATTGGGAACGGGATCCCTTAAAGAGGATTCCGTTCNCTGGACATCCGCTGGCAGCCGATAAATGAGGTAAGTGGAGACATCGGCGTATAACACGCACACCTCATTTGCCCCCTATTTTCAGGGGAAAAAAGTGTGTGTTATACGCCGATAAATACGGTAAATATGCAAATTAGTTCTTTTTTCTCAAAAAATAAGGTTCTAAAAATATAATTTTGTTTATGCTTATAAACTGGGTCTTAATGGCAGGAATATTTATACTGCCATACACAGTATAAAAAACGATTTAAGAGAAGATAAAAAAAACTCGTTTGATGACTCGTTTTTGAATGATATCGGCTGATTGTTTGAAAAAAACATTCAAATACGATTTTTTTTAAAAAAATCTGATGTTTTTTGAAAAATTGTGCGATTTTTTTTTTTAAATTCGTTCAGTGTATGGCCAGCATTACAATTTGAAAGTCGATCAGCTGGTGTGAAAGATATCTGCTAGTGATCTACAGCTGATTGTCTTGCTGATCATCTGTAAAAAATCCCAGAAACCATGTCTGCAATAATATTGTGCAATTAAACGCTCGTCCACAAGATGGCTCTGTACTGAATGGGAGTTGTTGCTGAGTATTGTGTGTACACACACTGAGGGGTATATTTACTAAGCGGTGAGATTGCAGTGAGATTGGAAAGTGGGGATGTTGCCCATAGCAACCAATCAGATTCAAGCTCTCGCTTTCATTTTTCACACTGGAGAATGTGAAATCAAATCTGATTGGTTGCTATGGTTGCTTAGTAAATATACCCCTGGATGTTTTCTGCAGATATCGGGACATCGTTGATCAGAAATATTAGGATCTCTTAATAATCAATTCAAACTTTTACAAAATGCATACCACGACAGAACAAAGCAGCGTAGAAGATCATAGGATGGAGCATATGAACATGTAAGTGTTTGAAAGCTTTCAACCTAAGGAAACATCACAAGAACTGAAAGTGTAAAACGCGTGCAACCTCATAGCCGATTACTACAATCAACACATAAATTAAACACAAAGTTAAAAAAAAAAAAACTATGTTAAAAAGGAAAAGTTGATTTTACATTTGTTGCTTTGATATTTGTGTATGTTGTAACTTCTCAAAAAAATTTTGTTTCGAAAAGTTATTTCTAAACAGTATAAAAAAACAAATCTAATAATTAAAATGTGCATCTTAGTATATCCGCAACTTGAAAGCTATCCTTCTAATTACTCAGCAAGTACATTCTGTATGTTAGCACTTAATTTAACTTTTCTCTTTCGTATGATTGATTTGCTTTCATTGTAGTCATTCTACTTTGGCAAACGACGCGACATAAAAGGAGAACCGCCAACCATGTTAATTAAAATGAATGAACGCACACAGCGAACACTTGTATGTGATATCATTCGCATCCTTTTTGAGAATAAAATAACACAATAAAACCAATTACAAATGACTAGAATTCCAAATATCAAACACATTGCTTTTATCATCACACCTTGGTGACGCGTGGATTACTTTGGAAACTTGTTTAATCTGAAGCTTTTGGTAAAATGTTTCATGTAACAAGAAAAAGGCAAATTAAACGATCAAACTTGTTCTTCTAGATTCAGAAATGTTTATACACAGTTGTCAAGTGATGATACCGGAAATGGGCTAAAGTGGTTTAACCAATTCACATCATCGGATTCGATAACCCATTCGGTAGAGTTCAGTCATTACTTAGCCTACCTAGTCATTACTAGTGTGTTCGGCGAGAGGACCATACCGATGCTAGTGGCCATGATGAGCACTTCCAGGTAACAAACAGGATCTTCACCCACAATAGGAATTCCGGAATCAGAGTACGTTCAATAGCTAAATCTTAGAACCAGTATCAATTGGTCCAGTCAAGTATCATTATTCCACAGATCAACATGTAATGGCCATAATATGCAGTACGCAAGTACGATGGAGAATCATCGTACACCACCAAGGACTAAGTGATATGGGCCTAAATTTAATAAGCAGGGAAATTGCAGAGGGATTGAAATGTGGGGATGTTGCCCATAGCAACCAATCAGATTTGTGTTCACATTGTCCAGTATGTAAAATGAAACTGAGCAACCAATCACATTCGAGTTCTCAGTTTCATTTTACATAATGGACAATGTAAACACAAATCTGATTGGTTACTATGGGCAACATCCCCACATTTCATCCCCAATTTTCAATCTCCCTGCTTGGTAAATTTAGGCCCTGAACTATTGTAGAGTGTGCTATCTGCTGAGCTGCTTCATTAAATGAAGCTGGGAAGTGGATCCAACCCGGGAACATTGGAATTCTAAATACAACGAAGACTCGGACTGGACTCAAGCCACTAAAAATTGATATAATAAATTATAAGAAATTAAAATATAGTCAAAGAATTTATATCACCAAATCCAGGTAATGAGTATTCGTAGAAATAGCAGTATAAATTCCCACCACTCCTCTTTTCATCGCATGTATTATCTCCATTTACCCTCAATGATGTGAACGTTGATTGATGGATGGTTGCATTGCACCTTAAGTCTGTACTTTTTCTCCATTCCATCGGCGATGGTCCACCGGGTAACGTAATAATAATATGGTCAAAATTAAAAAAAAATATATAAAAAGAAATTTGGAAATGTTCTTAAGAATTCAGGTCCTGGCTGTGCAGAAGGAATATTAACATGGGGCCATAAATTACATTTCAAGTTGTATTTTTAGCTCAAATGTTTTATTTTTTCGTTCTCATTGAGAATCCCATTAATCTTGCTCAGCACATTCACACCACGTTTAGTACTCTCTTGCATGAACTTTAAGTTAGCGGAAAGTAAAATTCATATGTCTTCTTTTAACTCTGTGAAAATTAAATGTGCCCTTCACTCTGTCAGCTGGTTGTAGCTCATTGCCATAAACCATGTCTGGCATCGTCAAAGGGAATGTAATTCTTAATAGCTTATTATTTATAATGACAAAGGCCAATGTGAAAGGCACATTTTTCTAGGAATAATGCTTATTTGGAGAATAATACGTTCAATATTTATATACGGAAGAAGCATTGGTATTGTCAACAAGGGAGCCTTGGATGCCAATGTACAGTGTACAGGGGTTTGCCTCACCTGAACCAACAGTGGATTGGACAGTCGCTCAAAATGGATGTGGGAAGGAGCTAATTAAGACGCCGTCACATGATTGATGATTAACGGGATCGACGGGAAAGTGCTCAAAATAAGGGTTAGACGGTGGATTAGGGACAGGCTGGGTCAAGGTCCCGGGCCTCTGAACGGTGTTTGTGAACTCCCCTGACATTCCCCTCTCTCTCTTTTGGAAAAGTGATGGGTGTAGCAGCGTAACCTTGCCTTATTTCATTAGTGCGGATCCATGTTCCGCACGACTGTTGACAGCTTGATTCGGGGCACACTCTGCTAATTTTGATCAAATTAAATGGACCTTTTCCGTCCACCTAGCGTAACATAGGTGGACAAGGAAAATGTCCGAGCCAGCAAGCGGAACATTGTTCCATGCACTTGCATTTCCACTCTGCAACATCTGGACCATGTGCGCTTCTGGTAAAATTGCCAGACTTCCTCACTCTGCGTGGTCCAGATTTAGATCAGGTTCAGTTTTGGATTTACAGTTAGCAATAGTGCTAAATTTCATGAAATTTCTAGGAGACTCACAAATTTTGGGAAATTCTCCAGGATTAGGCGGAGCTTCATAATGTCACACCCACCGATTCATAGCAAATCATGGGTTGTCAATCAGGGGGTGAGGCTTTGATTTATGGAAATCACGCCTTCTTTTCCTCCCCTATGTTTCCAGCTCTTTGATTTCTCCTGGAAGGGAGAAAGTAAAAGTCGGTAACCCTGTGCTAACCTTGTCATTCATTGAAATAACTGCAACTATAGGATTTATTGTATTCTAAGTCCAATAAAAATTCTGCTTACTCTTAAATGTCTGTCCTATACATAGACATATATTCAGACTCCACTGTATCCATACCCCTTCTGTGGTGTCACAGGCTTCTATGCAATGAATGTCTGCTAGCACTTTGATTGGTGCATAGCTCTAGCCATCCACCAATGAGGCTTCTCACAGCCAGTCCCTGACTGGTTGCTGGATGGAAAGCAGGGGAGAATGACTATCAGTCTAACTGGTGGCTAGCCCCAACTGATCGGGTATAATCCTCTCTCAGAGCGACCAAGAGCTTTACATAAGTTAGAACCCAATTTATTCTACGTTGTTTTTGTCTCTACCCAAAACCCTGTAGATACCATCACACCATGAATTTGTAAACACTATAACATCTGTAGAGGAGTAGACGTGGAGATTCCCTTTGTTCATACTTAATGTATCTGAGGATTCTCCTTAGATGCAACTTCAAAATGCGATGCACCACTTACTGCCGGAATTCTGTTAATTAACGATGTCTCATCGGGTCAACTAACTCATCGGGTCTCATCGGGGGAACTAAGACGAGTCACGTTCAGTTAGATGGGTCTCATATGATCCATCCCAAAGTCTCCATTCACAGGGGACACAATAAAATATCATTACAGTTACACGACGTCAAATGTTACTGGGGACATTTAATATACTGCGTGTTGTTTTATGTTAGCCACATATTTACATTAGACTTATTATCCTTCATAGGAGACTTCACAGTAAATAAGTCCCTCAGCTATTGCCTCAGCTTAAACATATGTGAGATAAATCAGAATATCATAGTGCAACGGTCTGTGTCTGTAAAATATGTTTTCGGATATGTGAGGGCATATGGGAATCCACCCTGCATAATTTATATGAATGAAGAACGCTGGGTGTAAGTGGAGATGGATGAATTCCCTAATGATCCAGGATCTGTTAATGTAACATCTGTACTTATTTTCATCCTTCTCGAACCCTGGGGCTGTTTGTCATATAAGGGCTTCATGGAGTCGATGGTAAACACTTTATAGCTATCTGTGTATGATGCACGTTTAGTTAGCATGTCTTACATGGGAATATAAACTGTTTCTTTCCTGAATCAGATGAAAGAGAGGAGATTTAATTGATGTGTTGTGGGTCAATCCGGCTTGTAGAAAAGTGCTATAGATGGTGGTGCTGTAACAACAAGGAGCAATAATAACAAGGAGCAATAATAACAACAAGGAG
This sequence comes from Platyplectrum ornatum, assembly GCA_016617825.1. Classification (NCBI taxonomy): domain Eukaryota; kingdom Metazoa; phylum Chordata; class Amphibia; order Anura; family Limnodynastidae; genus Platyplectrum; species Platyplectrum ornatum. The sequence continues at coordinate 38,685 of JABWIB010003180.1, read as the reverse complement.
CTATGATAACAATAATTGACAATGATAACAATAAGAAGCATTTATGACAATTATGTGCAATGATGACAATAAGGAGCAATAATTATAATGGTCAATGACAACAATAATGGTCAATGATAACAATAATGGTCAATGATAACAATAATGGTCAATGATAACAATAATGGTCAATGATAACAATAAGGAGCAATTATGACAATTAAGTGCAGTGATAACAATAAGGTGCAATGATGTGTAGTATATGTATAGATAGGATGTCATTAGAGGTGGTCTGTAGTGCCTGAGGGACCGGAAGAAAGGACCGGGACACTATAAGGAATCGCCAATATACATCGGCAATAGAAATAGTACACATTATGTACAAATATATATGTAAATATACACCTTAAAGTAATTATCATAAAGTAATTTTTAATTCCTTTAATTGCTTTTATTACTAATTATCATACGTTTATATACAATATATAAAGCAAGGCACGTTTACAAAGACACCTAAATAAAGTACTTGGTCATCATGATCTTTTTTTGTTCAAAATCTCTTTAACAGCCCAGAGATAAAGATTACTGGACATACAGCAGTGACATCCCTAAATTAGAGCCCAGAAGGATATCCCAAAGCCTCTCTGATCAACACACCAAGAGCTCTGTGACTGTGGTTCCCATAGCAGCCCAGAAAACAAGAGAACATCTGACTTCCAAGCTTATCCCGATAGTCGGCCTCTCCGCTGGTTTAAGAAGTGATGACAGCTGATTCATAGTTTGGAACATACACTGAGTATAGATGTTTGATTGTCTCGGACACAACATGATTAATGTTAATTACTTGCGTCACAAGGTGTTGCTGCTTCCCACTGACATTGCCTGTTGACTGTTCGCTGCTGATTAGGTTTTCAGCACCACACGCCTGGACAGCTCCGCTCCCCTATACAGTTTGTATGGCTTACCCCTGAGCCTCCTCTAGCTGAATCCTTTCTGGCATGGAAAAGAAATTGGCATCGGTGCCAAGTCAAAGGCCATGCACACATCCTTGTATCACAGACTTGATAGGTTATATATTAGAAACATGTGCTGCGTTGCCAAAACAAATTAATGTTGTAAATATTACAGCAATGATTGCGGTTAATGATTTAAAAGAACAGCGGGTGCCAGCATTCAAATGGTATTAGAATAGCTAAGCGAGAGATAACTACCAGACTATAACTTAGAAGAAAGGGGAGAGGGTTGCTTAGGGTTAAGGTAGCATAAATGCCAGGCTGGGGTACGGCTTTTGCAGAATAGAATTACTTCGCTGAAAGGGTAGTTGATACGTGGAATAGCTTCCCATCAGAAGTGGTGGAGGCTAGTACCACAGAGCAGTGTAAGCAGCTTGGGATATATATATATATATATATATATATATATATATATATATATATATATATATATATATATATATGGGTATTCTGAGTCTCAAGCATAATAGAGAATAAAATAATGTCAGTATAGATATAAATACACAACTGGGCGGACTGGATGGGCCACGTGGCTCTTATCATTTTATATGTTTCTGTGTGTCAGCTTCATTCACATCAGAGAATGTTGCAGTAGAGAGAAGCAAAGGGAAGACTGCAAAGGTAAGTAAAGGTGGCTTAAGCTCATTAAAGGGATAGGTTGGGCATTAGACAGCTGAAGACACCTCAGGGGAGTATATTTATTAGTCTTCAGGAAAAACATCAACACCGCTAACTGCTTGCCAGAAGCTGTTGAGAGTAACCAGAGACCTATAACCACCCCTGGGTAACCCCAAATATGGGATCGTATCCAGCTCTTTGGGCAGACGTGCAGGAAAGGGGAGTGAACACTCCCTTCTGTCGCACTGGAAAAAGCAAAGATATAGCATAAAGATATATACATCGACAGACCCCTGCCTTAAGTGACTTGTGTGGATCATCGGTCCGTACGATCACTCTGCATGAGTATCCCAAAACCATGCCCCTATTCCTTCATTTAAATACCCACATAGCATAACTTAGGTGGGTGGGGTGCTAAGCCCGAACAGGGCACGGTTCCGTACACCGGGGATCCGCTAGTGCACATCTGGATTGCTCCAGTGTACTTTTGCCCGCCTTCAGCACGTATGCACATGGAAGTTGGGTTTCGTGACTAAAGCTGAATCCGGTACATAGTGTACAGTTCATAGGGCTGCTTGTCACTCAGGGACTTAGCCGTGGAGGGCCAAGGTATAGGCGGCCTGCTCTACTCTGGTCCCTTCCCGCCGCCAACACCTGACCCCAGCTGAGACTCTCGTTACAAGACGCCAGCCTAAGGTCACACTGACGTTTTAATTCTACAGAGCGGCCTTCAGGACTTTTACCTCGGGCCTGCAATACCTGGGCCACCCCTGCATCATGGAGTTGGTGCTGAAACTCTTCTGCCACAAATACAACGTATAAGCAGCGATCATTCCGAAAATGCAGCCAATTAAGCAGTATTATTGTTAAGTATCAGAGCTGCTCGGAAACCAGATTTAAAACGTATTCTATTTTGTCCTTGGACAAGGCTCTATATTATTATCCATTTTTTTTGTGAATAAATGTGAAGCCAATGCCATATTCATCTGTTCGCTTCTACAATTTATGTTGTGTAGCCCGCTCTGAATGTACACTGTGCGCATTTGAAATTATATTTCATTTAAAGTTGATTTGTGCAATTTTTTGATAAAAGTCATATTTTTTTTTTTCCGCCTCTCCAGCTTCCAAATGTAATTAGATCTCAGTTGGCGCTGTCCACATCAATGACCAGTTCTGTGCTTGCTGCAAAATTCATTGTCAAGTCATACTTCTAATTTCATTTAAAAGAATAAAATATGGAGGGCTGCATTTCCTAATTAACCGCGCGATATATATTTTTCCAATGTTATATTTAATGAACGTATTTTTACGCCTTTTTTTTATTTCGAGTTCTCGTGAGCGTTTCCGGTCCTTTGTGCGCGCTCCATGCGGAGATCTTCAGTTTCGAATGGAAGTGGGGAGTGAACACTCCTTTTATTCCCCCTTTCTCGTACTTATTGCCACACACTCACCGTAATCCATAATCTGCCCCATTTAGCCATACGTATTTTCTGGGAACACCCTGGACAATGCACCTCAGGAGAGCGCCAGCCTAGAGAGGCAACCTCCACACTCAAAACTTTTCACAACAGCTTTGATAAGTAAAGGACACGAGTCTGAATAAGGTTGATGAGACTTATATGATTTCATAAATATCAAACTTCTTTTGTAATCCTACATCCTACTGCATTCAATGGGCCTGATCCAGAGTGAGATGAACACCAGGGCTTAAATTTACTAAGCAGGGAGATTGTAGGGAGATTGAAAAGTGGGGATGTTGCCCATAGCAACCAATCAGATTCAAGCTCTCAGGGGTATATTTACTAAGCAGGGAGATTGCAGTGAAATTCGATTTTGGGGAAGTTGCCCATGGCAACCAATAAGATTTGAGTTCACATTCTCCAGAGTGTAAAATGAAACTGAGAGCTCAAATCTGATTGGTTGCCATGGGCAACTTCCCCAAATTCGAATTTCACTGCAATCTCCCTGCTTAGTAAATATACCCCTCAGTTTCATTTTATACACTGGAGAATGTGATCTCGAATCTGCTATGGGCAACATCCCCACTTTTCAATCTCCCACCTTAGTAAATATACCCCAAGCTCTTTAATTTTACAAAGAAGATGGAAACTCCGCAGAAAAGGGTTTTCTTTCTTTCGTACTTTCCTTTTTCTCCTGAACTTTAAGATATTGAAAAAGAATCAGCAGGATCAGGGGGTGAGAGAAATCAGATACATTTAAATGGATGCTCATCATGTAAATAAAACACACTGTCTATTGCACAGGGTCAGCTAAAAATACTTTCATAGGGAACGAAAATGAAGTGCTAATGTAAGTCATAAAAACATATTCACTGCTAAAAGATCTTCAAGGTTGTGTCATGAATATGAGCCATAGTGTAAAGGAGCCTTGATGAACAGATACCATTACTGTGAACACTTCATAATCCCGTGTACAGGTTCAGGAAATAAGACATTTACAGGTAATGTGAGATATTTAAAGAGCGGCATCATGGCTGTACATTACATGGAAAGTCCAAGGATTCTTAAGCTGGATATAAGTGCACAAACAATACATAATGGAGCCGAGCCAAGGACCCGATTGTTCGGATGGAGAGGGACCACATATTTCTTTTTACATTATTATGACGCTGTGCTTTAATTTATGGATTAGTACAGAAAAAAACCCTCAATGAAAAGCATTGATGATATAACATAGATGGTGTTGTTTACAGTCAATTAATACAAGACAAGGGTTATGTAAAAGATTTATAAAACGCATCTGAGTGGTCTTGACAGTCTGTTGCTCTACCTAAGGTACAATCGTTCCTGCTATGTATATTATTATCTCTGGGTCCTGATGCAATGTCTTGCGCACCCAGTAAAGGGGGTGCGCCCAAACCATTGGGGGCATCACTTTCTCTCCAATCCTTAATCTCTCATTTTGTGTGTCTCCAGCTGTCCAATCCCCAAAGTATCCCTTTAATGAGTTTAACTTTACTTACCTTTGCAGTCTTCCCCCCGCTTCTGTGAATGACATTAGGGGAATCGGTAAGCCCCGGCTGATAGCCTTTATGCATCAATAGGTTATGCAGGCTTACTGCTGCTGTTTTTCAGCTATTTCTACTGAAAGAGAAGTTTTTGTGTAGCGGAGTGACGATTTACATAACAATGTCGGTATGTTTGCCTGAAAATAGTTTCCACTGCTACAAAAGCTATTTTTAATTGTGTGTTGTTTGCAAATCTACTTCAGTGCGGAGCTGCATTGTAATTTTCATAAATGAGCTTCAGGCACTGGCTTCCATCTATAGCGTTCAATAAGACTAGGAAATTAAGGTGATTCTGTGCGGAAGATGTTAAAAAATGAGAACATGGTATATGTAATATGTTTAATATCAGCGAAGAGCAAAGAATGAAGTGCGATATTCACATAATGCACACTATTACAAATGTATAGACCGGTGCTCGAAGTGGGCTGGTATACACCTGTATGGTCTACTGGCACTTTGTTCCTGTTATGTTCAGCCCTTTTACATAAGCCCCATACCCTCTAGACCCGTAATTTTGTGATAAATGTTCTCCTTCATACCTTCCTCCTCCTCCTCAATACCCCCACTTAAAAATACACACTTTGGGCCCTGGTACAGACATAAACAGGGGTGACGTTGTGTTAGCCTTGCATTAAAATTAGGCATTATACAACATACTCAAATCTGGGATGCCATGTAGGAGAAGCATCCGGAAAGTCACAATATGCATACTTGCCCTGTGCGTATGGGTATCAGTATGTTCCATATCTTAAGCTTTACTTAAAATGAGGGTGGTGCAGAACGCATAGCAGAGGGGTATCCAGCGGCACACTGTTCAATCCTCGATGCCTGTTGGGACCTGTCATTATATATAAAATGTAAATATTGGAATGCATACAACCATTGTGCTAAGGGCTTCTTGATACCTGCTATACATGATCATGTCACATTTCCAAGTCAGCTTCTCTCCTGTTACCCGTACTCCTCGTGTCTCCAGTGATTATTCAGTCCTGCGTCTGGTTATCCTTGTGTCTCCTGCTGTTGTCCTCCTCAATGTACACTACAAGCAGGGCCGGGGCTAGGTCTGTGGACACAACGTCATGCCGGGCGCGCCGGACCTGACTACAAGTGCACAATTTCTGCTCCTTGGTTCTTGCCACCATCTCTTGTGTGTGCGCCTGTCCAGTGGCAAGCAACCTGCTCTTTGACTGTAGTTCAAGTCCATCCCCACCATCAGGAGCCTGGTCAACACCAGGCTTGGAGTTAGATCCCCTACCTCCTGTCTGGTTTCTCTTGTACGGACGCATGGATACAAGGCCTGCATGCAGAGATCCCAATGCAACCCCCTCCTACAAATTAAGAACGAGCATGTGCCAAACGGAGGACTTATTTGACCCTCCATATTTATCTTCTGTTATGGACTGGTGGATTTTACATGAGTCAATGAATGACACTTAATTATGACAATAAGTGGAACATCTGTTATACGCTGGTGTACAATAGAACAACATGTAGGAGATCAGAGGCAAACAGCAACACACAATGCCGTGATTATAAATTATTGTGGGTGCTGATACATTAGAGTCTACTCATCATCACGCGAGCTATTCCCATCTGTGCCGAAAGCTGGCACAACTTCAACCCTTCTCCAGCTATTGAAGTGGAGGACGCAGCCAACGGTTTGTTTAACATATTTGTTCGGTAATAAATTTGAGATGGGGAAAGGGAAATTACAAAAATGAATACATTTTGCACAGCAAGCTAATAAGAACTAAGCAGACTGCGGCCCGAATGAAATACGTTGCAGACGTTCCGTGCTTTAACAAAGCGGATTTTAAACAAATGTATCCATCCGACGTGCTATGCATTGAGAGGGACACAAAGCGGTTTTCAGAGGGAACTATGGAGGTGGAACCACAATATGTACGTATAAAAGACCCCTCGACTGTCTAAAGTCTAAAGGTCGGCAAATGGAAAGAATAAAACTCTTTTCAACTTAAGATGTAAGTAGCTCGCGGAGATTGAAATGTAAGTCAGCTGCTAATGGTTTTTTTCCTTGTTCCTAGTCAACCACAATGATTAATTCTTTTTACAGTTCCATTTCAATAGCTTTCACTAGCACCTTGAATGTCACATAATTCAGTTATAGCTAGATCCTAAAAGGACTATGGCTGCGTATATATAAAAAAAAATCCTCTTTCTGCCATACAGATTTGAGGTCTTTATAATCACTCGGAGAAAGTCATTTTTTTTTACTCATCAAGCGGGGAGTAAAATATCTACATTTCACCCACTGGTTCTTACATACCCGTTTATATATAAATAGTTCAATGCTGTATAAAGGATCATTTGGATTTTTGTGATTGAAAGTCAGAGAAAATCTTACTGAGTACATAAGGAAAAGGGGAGAGGAAAAGACCTGCCAATAACAACAGTCCAAAGCTAGCTCAACTCCCTAGCATTAACAGGAGGAGCACACAGGGTATAATACATATGTACAAGCACACGCTTATTTGGTACAAATACCAAGGTGCAAAGAAAAAGGAAACCCCATAGAGTCCATCGCCTGGTCCAACCTTATCTTTATTAAATCAAAAAGACCATTGGCCTCCCATTTTAGAACTGTGGCGTTTAGGAAATATGAGACCTACACTAATGGATAAAAATAAGCAAAAACAAAAATAATCGTTGAAGGTCTCGTAACAATGGGTAAAACAGTGAAGTCCAACGCTCCATACCAAAGACTGATTAGTTGCTATGGGCAATATACCTTATTAGGGGAACTTAACTGATTAACAAGTCCCTTGCCTAATTTTTCTGTGGACGACTGGGATGGCTCCTCATGAACCCTCATTTGGCACTATCTTATCTTTATTAAATGAAAAAGGCCATTGACCGCCTTATTTTAGAACTGTGCCATTTAGGAAATATGAGACCTACACTAATGGATAAAAAAAGCAAAAACTAAAATAATTGCTGAAGGTCTTAGGTCTTGTAAATATAGGAAACAATGAAGTCCAACGCTCCATATCAAACACTGATAAGTTGAGATGGGCAATATCCCTACTTAGGGGATCCTAACTGATCAACACGGACCTAATTTTTCAGTGGACGACTGGGATGGCTCCTCATGAACCCTCATTTGGTACTAACTTAATTAAGTAAATTACTCAGAACGTGCTCCCTAGGTCATATTTCAGTATATACTCTGCGGTCATACCAATTTCATTCATTTGTTTTAATTAAATAGTTATATAAAAAAATGAACATACTCAACCACGCAAAAAAACTTTTAGTATATTTTAGGAAATGTTATTATAAAGCAAAAAAGCAGATTTACAACTTGTGGCGGCGGGATTTAGTAAAAGACTGCTTAGTTTTAAATTTACATTATAAATATCCATTAATGCATAATTTTGTTTCACTTTACTTTGCTTTAACAACAAAAGACATTACGGCATTAATCTAAGATGTGCGCGGAGTTGCCGTAGCATTCGGGATAATTAAGTTTACTGCCATATGTTGAAGGGCAATATATTTATCACCAGCGCATTTTTGCATATTTTGACTTTATGTTCCAATAGAAAAATAGTCTGGAATTGTGGAAGTGTGTGTTATGTGTTTCATTACTGGGCTTTATGGAGAAGTACGGGGTGAGGTTTCTGTCTGCGTATGAATAAATATTACAACTGTAAAAGTGATTTCGAAAATGGAAATTCAGTAAACGACAAAATATGCGGTTTAACAAACAAAACAGTGAGCAAAAAGATCACTTGTAGTCAATTTACTAAGAACAAAATGGAGTTTTGCCTATAGAAACCAATAATATTGTATCTATCATTTTCTAGGCTATACCAAAATAATGGAAGAATATGGTTGGCTGTTGGGAAAATCGTCCACTTGGATTTTAAATTATTCAATGATAAAAGGTCTAATAAACCCAGGTGATCTACGCAGATGGGGCAAGGAGGGTGCACCGCACCGCAAATATTGTGTACGTAGAATGTGTCTTCACTCCATGCATACAGATGTGCGGAGTGAAGCATTTAAATTGTATGAGGCGGCTGCAGACTTTTTTTTGCGTTCTTCCCCCATGATACTCACCCACACAGCCATGTGTAAGTAAAACATAAGGAAGAGTTCTAAACACATAACTGGCCATTTTTTCCATCTGTGCGAGGGTTTGAATACAGCAGCTACTATCCCCAGGTATGAAAAAATTAGTATCTACTGAAAAATCTAATTGCATCAGGATTAGGTCCATTATGTTATTGATTGAATAGAATGTATTTCGACTGGTTTGCACAAATACTTGCTCATGCGCAATATCTAACCACAATCTAATTGGGAACTTTGTTAGTTAGTCCAGGACAGTCGATGTATGGTGAGTGAGTAAATTGGTTATTTGTTTACACTGCGCACATCCAGAACGGAATCTTATGCATCAAAACGTTGGTCAAAGGAATTTTCCGTTTCATCGGCTTTCCAATTGTGGGGCATGACTTAACCTCATGCATATGGGGAAACATTTAAATATTACAATATGAACTGGACTAAGGAAGTGACGTAGAGATATAAATCTGTTCTGCACCCTTTTACATTCAGCTGCGTGCGTAGGACTTAAGGTCTATTAAATACGGTGTTTCCCCGATAATAAGACACTGTCTTGGTCCAAAAATTAACATTTATATACAGATCTGCTTTTATCCCCATCATGCCCCCTAGCCGTGCTTTTATTCCCATCATGTCTCCCAGTCCTTTTTTTTCTACAAACTGGGGAATTCACTAGGCCTTATTTTCAGGGTAGGGCTTATTTTCAGGGTAGAGCTTACTTTCGTGGGTATGGGTTATTTTGTATTACATAAGTAGACCAAATTCCATACATGTTACATCGACTACTAAGTTAATTTCCTGGACAAGTCCTTATCTTTGTGGAGTTTGTATGTTGTCCCTGTGTAAGCCTGGGTTTCCTCTGGGTGCTCCAGGTTTTCTCACACATGTGTAATTACCCCTATGTATCAATCCACAATCTCCCTTAGAATGTAAGCTTCTGGGCAGGGCCCCACTTCCCCACTCTGGCTGTATTACCCATTGTATGACACTTTGTAGCGCCAAATGTGTAACTAAATAATAAAAAGTTACCAATATTTTAAGAAAAAAAGATGACATATTTTTTGAAAATACGACAGATGCAATCTAGCTGTCAGATGTGTCATTTACCTAAAACGTTATCCTCATACTGCAAACGCATTCCCTATTTTGCAATTACTCCTGTTCAATTCCCCTAGTTAAACATATGCGCAATTCTCCAGGGAGATATAGCATCAGATGATCTGACACATGATTAGGGAGAAAGGTAGATACAGTTTTCCGAGCGTGAATTTCCCGTCCCCTTTAATAGAACAAGTAGTTCAGATGCCATTTAATTGAGCATCAGAGACAATACTGTATATTATAAGAGGGTTCGAGAAAATGAAATCCCAGTACATTGCCCTCCCTGATAACCAGGAGAAACCGTACCATGACAAACTCAATCAAAATGTATTTTTATTGTGCTGTCAGGCTGTAACCTTGTGTATATTGGATCCTGAATTGGTGGAGATTTCACATTTATGAGAAAATGTGAATTGCATGCATTGATGCAAGCGGGTGCTTAGAATACAAGCAGAGCCGGCTACGGCAACTGGCTCCTGTTCAAGGCACGGAATTTAAGTTTGAAGATGCTGATTAAGTAGATTTTCATTATAATAGAATCTACGCCCTCCGCAATTAATCACTCAAAGATTTGTGCTGATAAGGTTTTACCATACTTAGGATAATTGCAGACAATCAACCCCCAACATGTCTGAGAAAGTTGAAAATTATATCCCGGATAACAATTAATTAATTAATAGCAACGTTTCTTTTTTTTATTTTTTTTTAAATACTTTTTGTAATGGTCGTGGGTGTTTAAGACAGTGTTTTATGGCAATAAAAAAAAAGAATGAAAAGTGGATATTCATTTTATATCTCATTCTTTGGTGCTGGCTGTACTTTGAAAAGTTGTAAATTTATTTTTCCGCAGATGAAAATTGCTCGATGAATCTTCGTGATCTTTTTCATTATTCCTTTTTTTTCTTGCTCTTTGTTCCCACAAAGAAGAACAACTCCCACGGTATGCGTTGCTATGAACTTGCTGACAGCTTAGTTACAGGTAGCCGAGTAAGAACTCCATTTACTAAACCACAATTACTTTGACTAGAGTTAATAACGGACATTCACACATGAAAACGGACATTGGGGTTGAACCAGAGTTTAGGGGTAAGGGCAAAACAGGTGCAAGTGTAGACCTGGGCAAAACCAACCACTGAACTTAAGGGGGAGTCATGTATAAACTGTGATAACAGAATTAGAGTTGAAAGGTGAAGTTTTCAAAGGCAACTTTAATGCACAAATGAAACATAAAGCTTTGCATAAAATTAGAATTCACTTGCACCCCCCACATTGCAGCATGGATTGTGTCAGGGGTAACTTGCANTTCTGGAGCGGTCCCTTTATCTCCTGATATTGAAATGCTTCATTGTATCATGTATAATGAAAACATTGCCCATGGGATCTAAAGCTTCTACACCAGCGCTTATCCACTCTACTGCATGCGAAACGACTTATAGTCATATGCATAAAATATCTGGGAGGAGTTTCTCTGATACTTAAAATAACTCCACTTGAAAATAGTGTTTTTATCGGGATTCCAGTAGTCTCCCCATAATCCTCCTTTTCACCTCATTAATAGCTGTTTTAGAATCTTGCACTTATAACGTCACCAGTCGTTCAAGAAGAACATGCAGAACTACTATTGTAAAACCATCTTTGTCACAATGAATGTATTGAAACTAAAACTCCCTGGGAGCTGAAACATCATTTTAAAATCACGATATTTCTTGACATCACTTTTTAATAAATGTTTCGCGGACCCTTCATGTTGCACTTCACAAAAGTTTTTATAGGTAATAATTAAAAGTTATATTTTACCATTATGTTTGTTGTACAATATACTGGATGTCTTGAGTGCATCNGCTGATAGGATACCGTAACATGGATATTTTGCATCGGTGCAACTGATTTGTTATTATTTTCAAACTCTGGACCCTGTCTTTTGTTATATTTGTGTTACAATATGGTAGACAGGCCGTAACGTTATTACGTATAGTAATAACTTAACTGATTGTTTGACATGGAAAAGAAATACCGTAAAAGCACATTAGTGGGGTAAATGGTCAGGTTTAATAGTCTGGAAACCCCTTATCTGCTGTCACTTTCCATGCAGAGAGAAAATCTAATTCTGCCTTACAATGTGCAAAACATCCATATTAAATGAGATTATTTTAATTAGTTATCATGATGATGCACTTAAGAGCAGCATCTTCTAGTAAGCTTAAACTGTTCTATTCATGTGAATAATTGCATCCACGTTATATGTGAGTCTTCTGGGAGAGTAACTATCAAAATATTGTCTCAATGAGCTAATCACTTCGTAGTGACATTGTGGCTCGTGTGTTTTTACAAGGAAACTGAAGTTTCAGTGATCTACTCAGAGCCCTCATACCAGGTGTATATATTGCACCATTATATTACCTAGTGCAACCAATCACACCAGTTCCTGCCCCACTGGAGCTTACAATGTAAATTACACACAAATAAGGCCTAATGACGCGGACGTGCAACCACTAGAGACACCACACTGCCCATATCATTACAGTAATCTTTTATAAATGTCAGAAGTCAATGGGTTGAATCTTTATCTGAACTATGCAGCAGTTTTAAAACCTAATTAGCAATAATACTGCAGAGAAGATTTATATATATATATATATATATATATATATATATACACGTTGGTAAACACTTTTGTTTTACAGATGTGTCACGTATCTAAAATACCGCCATGAAGCTGGATTCATCCCGAAAGCATGTGAATATGCTGTTGTTGCAGTTCCAACAGTAACAGCTAGGTGGCGTATCAGTGCAGAAGATAACCATTGTCAATGGCAGGACAACCTGTGTTACATACAGTATGAAATTCCCCAAATTCTACATGTAGCGGCACAAGTCATGCATATCGCAACATGGTGGTATTTTGGTTATAAAGTGCCACATCTTCCAAGGCAGTACCCCATGGCGGTTTTTCTCGGTCGGATCCATCGGGACAGAACAAACTGTCACGTTTGGAGTTTCTTGTGATGTACCGGAAAGGTGTAGGAAAGAGCATATGCTTGGCAGGAACCACACTTGTACTGGAGAGGTGCAGACAAGAGCAAATGCTTGGTAGGAACTGGACTTGTAAAGGAGATGTGCAGACAATAGCAGATGCTTGACAGGAACTGAACTGGTACCAGAGAGGTGCAGGTGCAGATGCTTGGCATGAACCGGACTAATACCGGAGAGGTGCAGACAAGAGTTAATGCTTGGCAGATTCTAGGAGAAGGTTAGAGTTAGGCTGTGGTGAGGGGATGGAGTACATCTTGAGGGCTGAAAAATGTCTTGGAGGCCAGAAATGGGACATATAAGTCAACTCCTGTCCTCCCCAACTCCACCTAGCCACCCAAGCAGTACTTTCCCGCTAAAATCATGACATTTTGGAGGTATGGGAGTGCAAAAGGAGAAAGGTAGGGTTAAGCTGGAAGGAGGAGAAGAAGTAGGGTCATGGAAGGGGAGGGTTAGATTGAGGATTAGGATGAGGATTGGTGTTAGGAGAAACGTCTTCTTCTTAACTTCCTCTGCTTTGTAGAGGAAACGTCTTCTTCTTAACTTTTGGTACCAGGAATTTGATAGTTCTTCATTCATCATATTGAGTGTGTTGGACCGGACTTTCTGTTGCCATACACTTCAATTAATGGTTTCTGGGAAGAGCCTTTGACAAATTATGGCTGTACGAGATGGAGAACCACATCCCTTATATAGACTGACTGTGTGATGTATGTAAAAAATTGTATTAACAATAATGATAATAATAATAATAATAATAATAATGATAATAATAATAATAATAGTTTTAATAATAAAGATTAAAGTGAATTTGACTGAGTTTCTATATCCTCCGCTTTTAACATGAAGTGACTGCATTACAGAATATAAAAAAAGCAATATTTGCGAATCAAACAAAATGTATTTGCAATCAGGAACAAAGCTCTTTAATAGGGTTGTTCCTCTTGAGGTAAGCCTGAACTGAAATGTTCGCTGACCCACAGGGTGTAAGGTAATTTCGAATTACATTCCTGTCAGTCAGGTTACAGCAATCACAAGAGGTACTTGGATCCCAAGTTAAGAAAAGTCAGATAAGGTACAAATGATTTCTGATAAGTGACAGGGCCGTCAAAAAGCCATTGCAAAGCGCGATAAGCTATCCATCTTCCCACAATGTCTGTTCAAACTCCAGGTGTTTTTTGGGTCGTGAGTAAATAAATAGTTAACCGTTTGTGTTTACATTTGAAATTACTTGCTCTGGTATTCGTGAACGTTTTACTAATACATGTCTTCAGTATTCACTGAATGTTCTGCAAACGCCAATTAGTCATTACATCATGCCAATGCTACTTTAAGGATGGTTAATCGGAGGCCTATGATGCCGGCCATCTCTTCAGACTTGTGTCAAGGACACGGAAGTCAAAACGTACATGATCACCTGAACATTTTCTTTGGATGCCATAGATGTGAGCTCCTGGTGCCAGCAAGCTCTGAATAAACATTGAAAAAGTGTTATGAATATCTGTCTCTATGTTAAAGAGAAGAATGATGGCAACCTACGTGGCTCGTCTTATCCGACTTATCCGATATTTGGCCACATGCAAGAGGGTCTACTATCAAATCCCTGCTTTATCTTCACATCCATGTGAACACGGCACAAATCATTTTCCTTGTGTGGGCAGCTTTTTATTATTTAATTCTTTTTTGAAATTTTGGCATTGTATGACACATAAGACCGAAAAACCAAACAAACATTCCTAATGTAGAAAATGAAATGGTGAATCCACATAGTATGGCCCCAAACTTTAGTTGCAAATATACAGTCATGTGCACGCACTTGGTATATAAACATCAGAACAGAATAACCATCCATTGGCGTTGAATTATAACTATATAACCTTATAGAATTTACAACATGCCTTTTGGGAGGTGTATGAAGATTTTTTTTGTACTCGATAGTCTCACTGACAAGAGACCCAATGTCCCAATAGAGGGTTGTCCAATTGCAGGCAATTACTGCTTTTACAATGTCCCCCAGTGATAGTCCCAAAAAAGATTTTAGGGTTCAAAGGGAGCGAAATGGTAAAAATAGTCAATGTTCTACGCCAGACTGCCTTCCAAAACCTCAGAACTGTAGCTGTACCTCATTACAAACCTTCCCAGTGTCCCGCTGTACCACAAAAAAGTGGTTCACGTACCACCAGTGATTTACATACCACTGGTTGAGTACCCAAAGGTACCATTGTATGTAGGGCCGGTGCTAGCTCTCTGAGCACCCTAAACTAGACATAGCACTGTCCCTCAACCCCAACGGGATGCCATGTAGCTTCGNAAACCCGGGGAGGACAGTGGTGGGGAGGAGAAAGGTCAGTCATGATTAAAATATTAATGTAACTAAATATAATTTTTGTTGCATGCCTGCCCACCCGTTCTGGACGATCGCCTGAAATGGCCTGATGGCTGAGCCGACTGGTATGAATTTACGCAGAGCCCGTTGATGTTTTGGGCTCAGTTGTATGGGAAAGGTGCCTGCGTTCCTCTCTGCTTTGTAGAGGAAACGTCTTCTTCTCAAAGTTTAGTACACTGCGAAGCATCTGATATCGCCTCGGCTATATTTCCCCGCTGGTGACAAATGTTGCACAAAAATGGCAGACATCAAATGCGATTACTTTGTAAACATCCTTAAAAATCACTNAAATCCAGATATTTATTTATTGACGTTATATAATGCTAGTTACATCACAGACTAGAGTAATAGCGCGCCTCTGTTCAAGGTTTCTTTAAAGATATTGCAGCCCCACAGGCTATGTAGCAATGTGCAGAGATGAAAAAGCCCAAGCGGAAAGCCAGCACAATGAAACATTTTCGCAACCCGGGTTACAGGTTCTCCGAGTTTCATGTTGCTGTCAGAAATTGCCAGCATACTGTTTATGTAGCTCTCCCGAGAACCTCAGTGTCGCATTTAATCATCCCAATCCCACCATTGAAAACAATTAAAAAGTGGTAGAGTTCCTTTTTATCTCAAAGCAGCTCTCTTATTGCAGCTGTTCACCCGTTACAAATAAAAGGAAAACTTGTGTAATATGGGAGAAGTTGGTTTGTGGTGAGGGGTTGATGAAGAACTTTAAACGTGTAAAACAACAGAGCAAATGCTTTGAATGTGAAATGCGTCGATTATTTAAAATACCATTCAAAATACAGAAAAAAAGCAAAGAAACTATAGTGATTAGAGTACTGTGAATTCCTGCTTCGATGAGACTATTGTAATAGTGACGATATATTCATATATGAGTTAAAAACAGACTTAAATAGAGTACAGAATCACAATCTTAAGTCTTTATGCGCGGCACAATGCCCCTACAACACACTGCGGATTGTCAATACGACTCAAACTTACTACCCATAAACCTTTGCAGCAAAAATATGACGCAATTACATTCTTATCCACAAGGTGGCACTATGCAGATGTATGAATACAAATTGATGCTCTGCGGAGGGTGTGTGACTCGATCATTGTAAAATTAGGAGCAATATGTGGCACAAACAATAAGGGGTGCAATGAGCCTGCTTTTAAGCAAAATGGTCCAAAGCAGCTAAGGTAGGGCCCTGCTTTGTGGTCCCCCCCCCCCCCCCCCCATAGGGAGAAGATTTAGCCTTCGCAAACTCAGTTAAGTAAGTTTTCGCTAAAGTCTGGATCCTGTCCTTTGTTACATAGAATAACATCCTGCTGCTGTGTCGTCCCTAAGCCGTTAGGTGAGGTCTTCTCAGGATTTCATTGTCTCAGATGTGCTCTAAAATAAACTCTATTACAACTTCCTCCCAACAGATTACTATGACTTTTTCTGGATTATCCACACTACTGTAAAATTCATAAGGTATATGGTATATGTGCTGTATGATTCTAACAACATCTCCTGTTGTGTCTATTAATAATGAGCATTTATTGTCTTGAGTTTTTGTTCTATGCATTTAGGACCAGATGTAGACATGACAATAGGAGAGGAAAGTTACACCTGGGTAAAACCATGTTGACTTTCGGGGGGGGTAAAATGAATGTCAGTGTTTGCATGCAGGGAGAAAACTTTATTGTTGCATGTTGCACACAGATACTGTTTCCATCATATGACCTTTTCTGTACCTACATTGCATCATGATTTAGGTGTATCCTTGTGACCTCAGCTGAGATGGGGTGTCGTCTCAGGGGTTCTTACAGTTTTAGGGCCAGATTAATCTTTTTCTAAAGGGGGGAAGCGGGGAATAGACGGGAAAAAGCACGCGACCAGATTTCTCTCGTCTTTGCGGAGGATTGAATCGACCCCTTATTGATAGGACCAACACTAGCATGAAAAGCCTTGTTTCTGTCTAATGGCTTATCATATATTCGAAAATGTATGTAACTAATGTTTCTGCCATTTTATTTTAAATATAGCATAGTTAGTTACTGGCTTATGACATGAGTGCTGTGATCCTTTTTTATAGCAATATATATATATATATATATATATAGTAAATCTTTATATCACTTGCATATTTTTGCTTGCTCTGTTTGCTTTTCGTGTTTTATCAGATACCGGAGGGTAGTACTACAAGTGCCAGCCTACAGCGATTCAGATCCAAGTGCAAATAGAGCTGTGTGTTTTTGGAAGGAAAAGGATAGAGGCACATAGTTAATGTACAATAAAGACATGTCGAAGCACTGCACCTGAACCCCAGTTTTAAGTGTGGGTCTTATGGAAACCTTAAGGTAGGGGGTGAAGCTGCATGGTCCTTTGCAGACGAGGGACTTGGTCTCTGGATACTGCGGCCCTCTGAAATGGCAGTTTCAACTCAGACTTTATGACAATCTGAATCTAGAACGCAGTTATTTTATTTTTCTTTTTTGTTAATAAACCTGTGGCTTATTTTTGTTTTCGTGTACTGTTTTCTCAGTGTGGTAACAAGCCCCGATAACGAATTACATAACTAGAGCCCGTGAGAGGGATGCATACATATGCTGCATTGTCTTCCAGTAATAAATTCAGACCCCGTAGTCCTTGTTGTACGTAGAAACTGCCTGTTTAATAACATTTTTATTTCTCTTTCAGTAACTTTCATAAACCACTTGCTTTGTTTACTTCTGAAACTTATGTCTTCAGCCTCGAAGTATACCAACTTGTTTTACAGACGTGGTGGAACAGGAACAACGGTGCAAATTATGACTGCGAGGAAGGTCAGGATGCAGAGCACGCCGCTATCCACGCTGCCTTTTATTGCTCTCTCAAATGAGAAATGTTATCCTGTATTCTCCTATGCATATCACTCATCAGTCAGATCTTCAGGAGCCTCCAGGAAAAATATTACAGGCTAACAAGAAAATTCTCCAGTTATATATTAAAATAAAGAATGGGCTTAATAGCATTTACAGTAAGACCTTTATAGGAGCAAAAATATTCCATATTGTCTTAAAAATGTTTTTCCTTGTAAGCGGTATGGTCACATTAATCCATACTGCCCAACAAATTCAGCAGGACTGTCCTACTGTCCCACCAACTTAATAGATTGTCCCGATACAGGGACAAACTGGTAGGTATTGATGATTTGTATTAATATTTTAATAAAAGAGTCTGGGCATTTCGGGACTCATTTACAGCCCCCAAGATTGTGGGAGGTATCCATTATCTGCCCCTGTCTGTCCCTGCAAGATTACTTGTCCTCACAAATGTATGCATATTTCAAATAATTGTACATGACCTAATAACATAGGGGCCGATTCAATCTTCTTCGTGCGAAGATTGAATCCCTTACGCAAACAGAGTAAGAGAGGAAAACTTAAGGGTTTTCTTTCGCGACTCATTGAGCCACGTATAAAAATCTACGCGATTTTGCTACTGTAAGAGACAGGTAAAAGCGCACTTTGCGCTTTTTCCCGTCTTCGCACGGGATTGAATCGGCCCCATAGTTATACCCACCCTTTGTCTTCTGCTACTTCTTTGCCAACCCTTTGTTCGTTCCCTATTGTTTTCAATCTTTGTTCTGTTGTGTTCTGTTCTTCTTCCGGTTGGCGGCAGAACCTGCTTTGGCCTTGATGGCGCTCACTGGGGTTGTGGAGGCCGCGTCATGGGGTTTGTCCATGTTGCACAGTCTTGGCCTTGGTCCTGTCACCTCTTCTGAATGGAGCACCGAGCCGGTAAAATTTGTCAACATCTGGTTATTGTGTATCTGTCTGTACTTTTCTACTTCTGGCCATATCCAAATTTAAAAGTAATTCAATCTAGACAATTTTAATGTCTTTCCCCACAATCTTCACATGTGCAGGCGGAGATGAACCAGCGATGTGCTACTCTGAATCAGGTCCACTAAGTAACCATACCACTATATTAGTAACATACTACGACTACTCTATTGGTTAATAAAGTGGTTAGGACAAAAATGTTACATTCTTTGTCTTGTCTCTCTTTCAAACATAGCATTGCCACAATCCTGTTCATCACATGGAACCTGTTACTAAATCTTGTCTTTGGCACTTTTACTATTTAGCACCCATTGTCTTGTTGATCCAACAACCTGCTTTAAATAATAAACAGGAACCTTATCAACACAGAAGAGGGACTGAAAAGCTGTCATTTGATTTCATTTAAAAAAATGTGTTTTACGCACTTGGTAAGAAATTAGAAATTGTAATGTTAAACATATATCCCTCAAGCAAAACTAAGTGAACATAATAAGCGGGGATGTTAATTTGTAAATGTGAAATTACTAAAAGGTGACACACACTCTGCTAGTGGAAGAACATGTAATACTGATGAGGTTTATAAGCAACAAGAACACTAATGAATATATATTCCCTAGATACCTAAATACCTGAGATGTTGTTATTGTAGTGTATATATACATCTATATATACAGTAGTGAATGGGATATGCATAACCAACTCCAACGCCTTCATGCCTTGCTCATATTCTGTCTATGCCACATGATTAAAAGTGCTAATTCCCAATTCACCTCTGCTCGTTCTTTCTACACACAGGGTTCCCGCGACGGATTTCAAGATACGCAAGGTCCTCATTGGCAGCTTCATTAAATGGTACCCCCAAAGGCCAGCGCCAACGTCTACATTGAGGAGGCAACTTTGGGATGCTAGCCCTCTAGGCAGAGTGGCAAAGAAAAAGTCCTATCTGATACCGGCCAATAAAGGGAAAGATTACTATTGGCAAAAGAACAAAGACAAATCGAAGTTTGAGATCTCAACCCCAATGAGATGTTGTGGGAGCAGATTGGTCATATGGTATCAAGCCGATCCAGGTTGTGGTAGGTGCTTCAAGAAGCGTGGGGGGAAATTTCTTTAGATTGACTCAACAAATGAACAGGTCTGCAATACTGTAATTACTGTACTTATATCATTATTTCTAACCATGTCAATTTCTGGACTATATGTTCTATTCATTTTGGAACTCATTTAATAAATAAAAGTATGTTTTCATGGTGACCCCAAATTGTCTGGGTGACCCCAACCTTTTGAACACCATTGTATATTTATATCCACATTATACCAACATTCTTCTTTGGTCATTTCAAACTTGTATGAGTATAAGTAAGTAAGTGAGCAGTAAGTGGCCACAAGGTTTAGGGTCCATGGGCTATATTTACTAACTGCTGAATGGGAAGGGTGAAAAGTGGAGGTGCTGCCCATAGCAGGTAATTAGAGTCTAGCTTACAATTTCTAGAATGTAACAGAAAAGTGAGAGCTAAAATCTGATGGTTGCTATAGGTAATAATCAGGAAATGAATTGACATAGTGGCGAGACTGCAGTGAGATTGAAAAGTAAAGATGTTGCCCATAGCAACCAATCAGATTCAAGCTTTCAGTTTCATTTTACACACTGAAGAATGTGAACTCGAATCTGAATGGTTGCTATGGGCAGCATCCCCACTTTTCAATCTCACTGCAATCTCGCCGCTTAGTAAATATACCCCTTCATCTAAATTCCAACGCATTTCGCCACACTGGAATCAAAGGTGACTAAGCCCCTTTTGGGCGTATCAAAGGAAATTGAGTTGCTCTTTGCATAATTTTGAAACGTTCCAAATTATCCGAAAAAAGCGCAGCAGGGAAGAGTGCACTCATCATGGTGTAGAAGAACTCTTTAGGAGTTTAATTACTTTTTAACAGCCCAGATTTTCATTGTTTACACAGTGTGTAGTTAATTACTTTCTACTGGGGATCCAGAGATTGAAAACAAATGAAAAACAGGTGAAAATTTACACCTGGGCAAAACGAATGTATCTCGGATTGCAGGGGGGCAAATTCTATCTGCAAACTGTATTAGTGTTCAGAGTTCAGAGGTGATATCAGGATTAAGGTCTGTGGGGACCCATGGACCACTAATTTGTGGAGGACTTGCCGCACATTATCTTTCATCTTGTTAATAAGCTTAAATAATACATGGAAAGAAAGAAAGATAGAAAGAGATCACTACCTGCAAAATCATACACAAGTGTCAATCTATCATTCTGTCTATCTATAGAGGAGCAGCATCAGCTCATACCCTTAAAACACTATAAATCAGGGCTCGAAGTGGGGGTTTATTCGGGGGTATGCCATACCGGCACTTTTCTCATTGATGTAATTGAAAAACTACAAATCTCCATTGACTTATATTCTATATTCTATATTATATTCTATGTTTCCATACCGTCACTTCTAAATGTCCATATCCCCATTTCTAAATTTCCACTTTGACCACTGCTGTAAAATATACTAATACAATAAAGGAACCTTTAATAATTACCGGTAGCCCATTTTATTTTTCAATTACAAAGGATTTTTGTTAAAATTATATTTTATTGTATACGTTTGTTATTTCTATATTTTTCATCCCGAGGGACGGAATAAACCAAATTGCTGCTCTCTCCCTCTGCAGACATGGGTCTAGCGCAACAGTTGACATTCAGGGATTTACCCTGGAAAGGGATGCCTATTCCGATCTGAAAACCACAATTCCTAAATCCAACAATCCACAGTCTCTTATTTGAAGAATCGATTTCATGGATGGATAAGAATGCCAAAATATCTCTGTTTCGGCAACTTACTCATTTATTATGGTGAATACTCATTTTCCTGGTTCTCTGTTCCTGACGGACCCAACAAGACACAGCAGGCGATAGAGAGTGGATGTTGCTTGTAAAGGGAAGGTTAGGTTTAGGCTGTAGGTCAGGGATTGATTAGAGAAGGGTAAGGTTAGGGTTATATGCAGGGAGGGAACTAAGACTAGAAGAAGAGAGTTAGGTTTAGACTGCAAAGAGGAATGTAAAAGTGAGGATTAGGATAAGGGTAGGGGTTCGGGAATATCTCATCTATTGTCAACTCCAGGAATTCTGTGAATCTCTTCCTTCTTCACAGGGGTCTCTTCCTTGTATGATGTCTGGTAACACTTTTGCTAAAAAGGAAAACCCACATCCACACAAGGTGGAGTGTGAACATATTTGAACAANATATGAATAAGAGCTAACATATCCATCATCCTACAAGTCTGAAATGACAAGGTCTCTGCCACATCAGGCAGAAGTCCATGTTTATGGTGGCACCCAGTCAGCCCATGGTAAGTCTGGTTCTAGGTTGTTTCCTAGCCCAAGTCTTAATAACAGTTTAAAAGTAAGTGGGCATGCAAAGAGTACATCTAACTTCTGTAATTAAATTTGGCTTTGCTCCGGTGTAACTTTCCAGGTGATTTCCTCTGGAACTCTGGATCTTCTCCAATGTCCTTAGGATATAATCAGCTCTGTGGAAGTGGAAGCCGCAGACAGATGCATATGTAGTTAATTCCCAGGAACGCAGGATGGAGTCCACATCGCATTGTCGTGTTAGTCACCCAATCAGATGTTTAGTTAGTCATCCCACTTTAAAAGAGTTCCTGAGGGTGAAGAGGTGGTAGACCAATTACACCTCTCAGTGGCATCCATCAGGAAGCAGATGCTGTTTCTACAAACTAATAGAGTAGAACGAAAACCAAAATGAGCTAATAAAGGTGATTCCAGAAGGTCAAACACACGAGGATAGATTGTAAGTGATTACAACGGATACCGGAACAAAAGAATACCTAAAATATTCAGATATCAGAAGAAAGACACAAAACACAGGAACCACACAGATCATCTGATACTAACACATAACTTTATGTAAAACCTATTAATAACAACATACATACATAAACACACAACATACAAGAATATAAACTCATAATATCCTCTAAAGCTCCAGACCAAGGTAATTAGGTTGAGTTGAACCCATAGCAATGGTGTGAACCTTAATGTGGGTCTCTACACGCACTTCACCTTTCTCCAGCACTTGTGCAGTGTGGTTACTGACTGCTTAGCAAATACTTGGAATGCTGACAGGGCAGGCAGGTAGACAATGGTTACTTGTCGCTGACTGCTTAGCACTTACTTGGAATGCTGTCAGTGGCTGGCAGGTAGACAATGCTTCTCACTAAGAATATCAGTTCTGAGATCTATTATTTACCTGCAGCTGACAGCATTGCACTGTCCTTTGATTTTGAGGTGTAGGGAAGGGGGAAGCGCAGTCTGTAAGTGCCTCACCTGCCGACCACTGAGAGCTTAGGTCATCTTTCCTGGCTTGACAGACACAAATACAAAAATATATACTAGTGATCAAATATTTAGGGAACAGGATTTTTTCAGAAAAAAAATGCTCTCAACCTATTTAATACTTTGTATTAAAAGCAAGCGAAGAAAAAAAAAAGAATGGTCAGATAACAAATATTGGTTACTTTAAGTTGATTCCCCTTCCAAATAATATTAAAGATATTTGAAATACAGTCTGCGTCTTCTGATGTATGGTAAATCCAAAGTACATACTTCCTGTCTCTATCAATTTCTTTTATTCTTAATTAAATAAAAATAAATTAATGATTTAAAAGATGTCTAAAATATTCTAAAAAAAAAATAAAAAATAAAACCACAACAACAAATCCTTTTAACAAAGATACCACAACACAACTAAACTTCTTTCCAACATTAATAATCACATTGGACTGGATTCAGCACCAGAGACCTGTTGGATAAAAACACACACACACACACACGCACATATATAGTTTTTTGCTTTCTCTTGTCAGACAATAACCATCAAGACAAATTGTCTGCCATTATCTCAGATGTTTTTCAGCCATTTATCCAATGTCAAGATCATTTTAAACCCCCCTTCTCATTGATATATTAAGCATGCATCTAGCACTTGTGATCTCTTCTTAGACTTTGATCATACCGTCACAGATTCCTCATCCACTACAGACACCGAACACACATACTTCGCTTCACAGACTATCACCAGTGCCCATAATTTATGGGGCCGACTCGAATAGGAAATACTAAATGAATTATTATATACATATCACCTGCAAATGCTCTGCATTGCTCTCCACTCCTCATCATGCATCATTCCACCTCAGTGGCTGATTGCATATAAAAGGCTAAGTAACACACTCTCACGTTTGTATAAATCACGCCTGCATTAACCATCATCTGTATTTATAAAAATATTAGAAAATATGATTACATCCTCAACACCTGAACCGCTTGTCACATTGTAAATGACTTGGCGGAGTAGCCTGGCTCCCGTTTGTTCAATATAATCCACTTAACACTTATTTTTAAAATCATTGAAAAGTATAATAAATTGGAGGGACTGATCAATATCCATTTTTACTAATGTCGTGTGATTCTGTAAGCAAATCAAATCCATTGAAGTGTGTCTGGGTGCTGGGCTGATTTGTTTCAGCGAGTTGATGAGGGCATCTTTACATTTTGTTTTCATATTGTCCACCTTGTTTCTTAACTCACACATATTAAACACATTGACAGCTATTAATTACTTGGAGTGTGGATTGGTCATGAGCCTGGGTCTAATGAGGGTGGTTGTGGTTTGCAGGTGAGATCAGCACTATTTTGACTGGGTCTACTCTAATATGACGAAGAACCCCAAGAGATAATAAAAGACCCAACAAAGAATATTAGCAGAAAGAAGATTAGAAGACTCATGCCTTTAGGTAAGACTTTTCCTCAACCTCAATCCATATGCTAATTCTTACCTTAACCCAACCCTTCATTCCCTGCAGCCTAACCCTAACCTTCCCCTTCCCCTGAACTCATTCTTATATAGATCTATCCCCTTCCCGCAGCCTAATGCTAACCTTCCCCTTCTATTGAACGTTCAAGCCCTTCAACCCAGCCCTAACCCAACCCGTCTATTTACACTAAACTTTGCTCTACACATTGCAGAAGGATCTGTACACTTTCATGAATGGGTAACAAGCTGAAATAAAAAACCTCTGTACTTGGAGAGACTAAGACGCACTTTTTACGGGCGTACTAGTCACCATGATGCTCTCTGAGTTGGGTATTGATGACTAGGACACTCTCTGTTCCGGTGAGTAATTACAATGAAGCTCTTTGCTTTTCATGATGGTTATTAGGATGATCTCTGCATTGGTTTATGTTTACTAGGGTGGTCTTCGTTTTGGGCAGTGGTGACTAAGATATATTGTTGGAGGTCCTAATGCATCTTATGGCGACAAGGAGGGTTCAATCTACAGTATTACTCTGGTGTGTACCCATCCTATGGGGCAGTAAAAGTATAAAAGGTGGGTAGTGGAGGGATACAGTAGTGGTGGCGTTTTAAGATATCTTGTATGATCCAGTTCGTTATAAAAGTCAGGTGACAACGTAACAGTCGAGAGCTGTAGGAGTGAGCTTATTTCTCAATCATTTCTGAAGCGCCATATAATTATATGGCACCATAATAGAATATATTGAAATAATTTTGCTTAGGACCTTTTATTCCACAGTTTCCGTTATAGAACACAAATATTTATACACTTGGCAATAAAAAATTAGGCTTATGTTTGGCCATGACTAACCAATTACGCTTCAACAGGATCTTAAACAATTGCAAAAATATTATGTATGTTAATCTGTTTTTACCATTTGGGTTCCATCTTTTCAAACTTAAAACGTAACCTTTATACCCCAATTCAGCTAAACAAATGGCTATTTTTCAGCGCAGATTGGATTTAGCAATTTGCAAGTTTTAATTAACACTGATTTGCCTGATTCTAAAGAGTTGCATAAAAAAACATATCTGTCAAAAAGGCTTTTAAGTTTAGGATAAAACTTTATACATTCGGGTGGAAAGACTCATTAGCGGCAGTTTTAACTGCCTAAGAATCAAATAATTACAACACTATTTCAGGCCGCGGTGAAAAGAAGGAGATATCGTTTTCCAAAGAATGCATGATTTTCTAAGGACGGCACCCAGTGACTGTATATTACAGGCATTTAGCTATGCGTGAGAAAATATTTGAGGTAATAAAAGTAAAAATGCATAAAAAAAATTATCACAGCATATAGACGTTTTACTGCAAAAATATTTAGCACTCTCGTTTTTCCTGAGC
Source organism: Platyplectrum ornatum (assembly GCA_016617825.1). NCBI lineage: Eukaryota > Metazoa > Chordata > Amphibia > Anura > Limnodynastidae > Platyplectrum > Platyplectrum ornatum. The sequence goes on along the minus strand of JABWIB010003180.1, from coordinate 12,397 downwards.
TCTTTACGATTTCATAAAACAAAAACCTAAAGGTAAATTCTAATCACTTGTATATATCAAAGGAACACAAAGTGATTCCGAATTTACATGCTTAATCTAGACATAAAATAAATATGATATGGTTTACTGGGAATGTTTTTGAAAAAAAAACCCAAAACTCGAAAAAAGAAATAAAAAGAATGAAAATTACGAAAGTGACTATTATAGTGTGATGGCGCACCGGTATTAAGTAATTAAATAAACAAATAGAACAAAATATATGGAATTACCACAGTGAGAATTATGGTAATGGGACTCCAAAGGTATCCTAAGGTCACATGATTATACCTCACTGCAATATACTTAGGTCACATGATTAAAGTTCACTGCAATATCCTAAGGTCATCAGTGGACCCTGCTGTAATTTCTCTAGGTCACATAATTATTCCACAGTGATATCAATAGACCACATGATTAAGTCATGTGTAAGTCAAAAATATATATAGGTCACATGATTATGTCACAATGTAATACCCTAGGACACATGATTTGAGCACACTGTAATATCCCAAGGTCACTTGATTACGCCACACTGTAATATCCCAAGGTCACATGACTATGCCACACGTTAAAATCCCAAGGTCACGATATGCCCACACACTGATATGCCCAGTTCACATGCTTATGGCAACCATTACTCAGTACCACATGAATAATTCATAAGTAATTTCATGGGTTCATGATGTGGCAACATATCATACATTTCTAATACAGCCTCTAAAGCTATTTACATAGCTTTTAAACCAATTTTCTTAAATTAATAATAATATATATTTTTATGCATTTTTAATTATAGTTCTGAACCACAAAATCAGTTATTTATTTTTTACACTTTTTTTGTCTAAAGCTTTATGAGATAAACAGTTGTGTGTGTGTGTGTGTGTGTGTATATGTGCATGTGTGTGTGTGTATAATTTCTACTTCCAGTGTAAATATTTTTTCCAGTTGGTCCCTTATATTCCATGTTTACTATGTTTTGCTGTCTTCTTTTAAATGTCAAGTACATTATCTCCCAGATGAGAAATTCTGAAGATAACACTCTGTTACAAACCTTGGAATCCGTGCAGNGCTCTGTGTGCTGTCACAGTGCTGCAGACTAGTGAAGTGACCACGACTTCCAGCCTTCAGAGCTTTACAATAGACAATATACAGAGTATTCTGATTCTATTGTTTAGCTCCTGAAGGTTTTTCTTTCAGTGAATAAGCTTTAAAAGTGAAATGCGTCATCAGCAAAGTCTACTAACACTTCTAAGCATCTTCAGGCACACTTATCCATGGTAATCCGCGGTGTATGTGGCTAATGTCCAGTTAAATATGAATTACATTTATACATTGAATTTTATTTTTAAGAGCTTTAAGCCAAACTTTAATTTAATCCTAACTGTTACAATCCCTTTGCATCACCCTAACCCTGCCCCCTCTCTCGCTATGACCTAACTCTAATCCTCCACTCCGCACAGCCATCCCTAAACTTACCCTCACTGCAATTTTCCTTTTTATACAATCCATTCCCTATACACATCCTAACCCTAAACCTTCCCTTCTACACTCCATCCCCTCCCTGCAGCCTAACCCTCCCCTTCCCTTCTACAATCCATACCCTCCCTGCAGCCTAACCCTATCACTCCCCTTCCATTAGCACTACATTCTTCCTTTTGCGTCAAGTTATATGACATAATCATGATAATTTGGAATACTAACCTGTTCTTAAAAAAATGTTAAAATACATTAATACAATGATATTCTCAGACAAAACGGTTTTAGTTATTGGAGACATGTAACTAGGTAACATAGTACCAAGGATCTATACAGAGTACACATCAGAACTATGATTACATTTTGCAGAAGATCGGCTGCTTTGAAAGGTCTCTGCTAAGGTTCTCCAGCTGCTCATTGTTCATGTATTTACTGTCTTGGTAATCGTCTGCAAGTAATCCCATAATCCTTTGCTACAGTGATCTGCTGCAATCACTTACTCGTCCACAAGGTGGCTCTGTACTGAAATATGAATCAGAATCGTGGATTGTGTGTCAGTGCGCACAGGTTTTTCTGCAAACATCGGACACCATTTTCAGAAATATTAGGAGCTCCTAAAAAACTGATTCCTTGCTGTGTGGAAACTATATAGGTCATTTCTAACACCACCCACCTATGTCTGCATCCCAAATGTCTGTAATAGAAATACAGACAAGGTCATCCCAGGAGACCCACATCGTATCCAAAGCTAACCATGGTGATATGAATCTTGATCGAGAAGTTTAATGTGCGCTAGTCAGTATTCAGCCAAACAGATTAGGAAACTGATTCCCTATCTATAGCATGATTACAGATTATACCTCCCCTTTCATCTTCTTTATCATTCATGGAATAGAACTTCAAAGAGATAATTACCAGGAAAAAAACAGCCCCCAAATGAGATAGAAGATTATATTAATCAGGAGAGAATTGTGGAACAAATGTGATATCTGTAAGCAGAGAACTGAGCACAACAGCGAATACTGTATATTCATATAAAACATACCTGTGTATACAAAAAGAGGCACATACATGTGCAATGAAATATATGTAAGTACGCTATATAATTATTCTTATATGTTCTATCTCCGTTGGAAAATGTATTTGTTCTCAAACACAGCATTGCCCACAAATCAGGTAAACATGGTGCATCAAGGTCCAATAACAGTTTTGCATACAGGATACTGGACAGATACTGTATATTGTAATATTAAGCCCCTCACATTTACAAGCCCAACCCGACACCTTGTCGCAAGCTGTCAGACATGTCATCAGTCCTAAGTGTGCATTAAATGAATTGAACTCTGATCATATTATAGTATGCAAGGTGGGCAAGGGAAGATCTAAATGTTACAGTAAGGGCCGGGTTTGGGGGATCAGTGTGGATCAACAGCCCGTTGGACCGTAGTCTGCAAGGGTTAATTAAGGCATAGGACTAACAGGACAAGCATTGCTATCGCCTGCAATCCCTGAACGAGTGCAGGGCTTGACCTGGATCCGATCTCCTGTCTCTTGTTACTATTCAGAAAACAAACCAAGAAGCGCTAGACAGGGCCATATCCGGCAACAAAATAACAACCAGGGGGTGACACAGAGGGTGGATGACCCAACACGAAAGAGTTGCCGAAACAAGAAGATTTTTAACTAACCCTAACCCAAGTTATTCTAATCCTGACCCTAACCCTCCCCTTCCATCAACTTAACGCTATCCACAGCCTAAACCTAAGCCTTCCCTTCCATCAGCTTAACTCTATCCACAGCCTAACCCTAACCCTTCCCTTCCATCAGCTTAACTCTATCCACAGCCTAACCCTAACCCTTC
>JABWIB010003179.1:0-17614 GCA_016617825.1 Platyplectrum ornatum | reverse complement strand
CTGGAAAATATGTATTCCTACTCTTGCCCGCCAGATTGTCCTATGACAACCTTGTGGGAAATACTTTGTAGGCCTGTATTTGGACATGCTGTAACCATCTTGTATTTTATGACAACGCCTACCCATGATGTAGCCATTCAGGAAGGACAAATACAGTACCTGATTTGTTTNAGAATTGTAGAAATGTAGAATCTGCACTGACCAGATTTAGGATATGTTATTGCTTCTCCCTTATTGATTGACTGGACATAAGAGGTTAAAGTNAAATCTTGATTGAGTGAAAGGCAGGACAGAGTAGAAAGTTTCCTTTAATGGGTTAAAAGGAGTTACTTTTTAAGTATCTAACAACAAATTAAAGTCTTATGATGTTACCGTAGGTTTAAAAGATTAAAACTCTGCACAGCCCAAATTAAATGCTTCTTGAGCATGTCCAATAATTCTCCCTGATTTGAGATTTATGTGGTTANAATAGAAGTGTGTCATATACACCATATACATAAGGGAAAGCTGAGGACATCCAGAGCTTTGCGTTTTCATCTGGTTAATGCAGAGAGTGACATTTCATTGTAACTCCATTATGGTCCAGCTTTCCCATGGTACTATTCCTATTTCTGATACAAAACATAAAGACATCTATCTTATCAGTGCCGTCTTTTGTAACCAGATTTTTCTGTTGGATCTTAAGATTGTCCTGAATCATTAAACGTATCAGATCCTGACAGCTCCATCAGGTAACTCACTGTATTTATACTTCCTGAATGGTGTGAAAGTAAAGCTTAAAGTACACTGAACAAAGCCCAGCAAAGTCAGATATGGTAAAAAAAAACATAGGATCTTCACTATTAGGTCTGTGTCATGCTACTCCTATTATCATACCTCCCAACATATGGGGACGTGAGGTCGGGACACTTAAGCCCCGCCCCCGGGCCGACCCCAGACCGCCCACCCCCGCCTCCGGACCGCCAACTCCGCCCCTGGACCCGCATAAGCCCCGCCCCCTTTGAACGCCGCAAATCGCGGCTATATTATAAAATAAAAGTCATGTTTGTCCCCTTAGCGGGACAAACAGGGAATCAGGAGGGACAGCGGGACTGTCCCCCAAAAGCGGGACTGTCCCGCTGAAAGCTTTTTTTGCTGTTTTGCTGACTCTGAGTCACTCTCCTCCAAGTAGTTCAGTAACTCAGTCACTCACTGAAGGTGGCCATTCACGAGAAGAACTTTGTTCTTATGGAATATCAGCACCGACAAACAGGTGAACTGCNGGCCATCCACAAGAACAATGCCGTTCTCATGGTGGCCATTAAAAATAATGAAAACCCTGAAAAAAATGGGTAAAAATCGGCCCGTGAATGGCCACCTTGACTCTTTCAGTTCACTAGTTCACCAGATTCAACTTGTTCAGCAGATCACTGCTCAGCTCTCTGTATGAGTCGCTCTCTGAGTGACTCATACACCCGTAATGAGTCGCTACTGTACATGAAAGCTACCATGTGTCGCACTGCTGTGATCAGGCATATGTATGGAGCTGATCCTGAACTGCATTACCAAGATTCATTATCTTTGTATATTAGGTCACACAGTGATTTCCAAATCATTATAATTTCACCCAGCTGCAATATTTTATTTATTATTCTAATTCAACTTGATGACAAATGATCTGTCCCAATGGAGAGAACATGATCATTATATTTTATATAACATGTATGGTAGTGAGAATAGGGATGCTGTCAGTTTTAGATATTTGAAAAAAATAATCTGTTACTTTTAGTATTTTCATTGGTATATTCTTGTAAGAACCGTAATGAACGGCGCTAGCTATGAAACATCCCTTAATAAGGCACAGAAGTGACCTATACTTTCTGAATATTGCACAACACACTTAGGATGTGTGTACAGGTTCAATTCTGCACGCAAGCCAAAGTGTGTGTAATAGTACTGTAGATAATGACAACATGGGACTGATGCCAATAACTTGTGGTCATTGCCTGTATTCATGGCCAAGTAATGACTGAGTGTCTGAAAATGTAAAACATAATCCATGGCCTGCTTTATTTAATGTTGATTCATAGTTTATATTTATGCAACGAAAAGTGATTAAAGAATGAATCTGTGCATCATTACACGCTTTACACCTACTGTGTTTAGTAGTATACAGTAGTAGTCTCGTAAGAGAACAACTTTCTAGCTTTATAATTTATTCTGTAGTTTATAGCTATTCACAATGAAAAGTAACCCCACTTTTTTTTAAAATGTCATTACATTAGCATAGTCAACTATTTTTACCTATAGAAACAGAAGATAGTTTATATGTTTGTGTTTACTTTTATTTATTTGTGGTATCTATTTTATTGTTTGCCAATCCATGACTTTTTAAGTAACATTTTTTTAGACAAGACTTAGCGGGTAATTTATCACCTGATTCAATTGTTTTAGCCCGAATTTCCCTATATACGTTAGTTTGATAATAATAATCAGAATATTGTGTACATAGGGAAACGTTACAGTTCAATTGTAATGTGATTTGGAGACATACACTGCTGCTTCTATCAATGAATATTGTGCTGTTATCATTTCTATGTCTATAGCGATTAACCAGCACAAATCATACTCTGTACTCAATAGCGGTGTATGCCAAGAACATCCCTTTACACTTCTACTACCCCATAGTGTTCAGCTATGAAAAAAAAAATAAAAATCATCCACATCTCTAAGGTGCAAGAAAAAAAATAGTCAGGGCTAGTTTTTCGTGCATATATTTTTTGATGCAATATTTATTATGTTGATGAGCAGAAACGCAAGTTTCTTTCCACTTGTGAATCGTTTACAACTAACTGGCCAAAGCATAGCATTGTGAACCAAGGGGCACATTTATTGAGCTCTAGGTATAGACATCCTACCCTGACACTGGACTGAGCTTAACCAACGATTTGCTGCATTCTTCCCACAGTAACTGACACTGCTGCCCTCCCACAGTGAACATTGTACCAGATACAAATTATTGACAAACAGTGATAAAAATCAAGTCAACCATATCCCTTCCCATACCTGTAGATGGATAGATTAAAATAACCCAAANGGAAAAGAAGGCAAATTGATTGACCTATTACAGGACAAGGGTCCTGGGCTGGATACATCATCTCTCACCTGTAATACTGATTGCAACTAATGAAATTGAACTCCCCTGCAATTCAACATGGTTTTGCCCATACTTGATTAAGGGGGGTATTTACTAAGGGTCGAATTCATTGTCGTTTTTTTTTCGGACCAAATCGAATCGTGCTCTCGAAGTTGTATATTCACAAAGGCTCGATTTCGTTGTACGATTTGAATTCTAAGCCGATTTGGTTTGAAAAATTAGTTTTTTGTGATTTTTTTTTTTTGTTGAAATCCCGTCGATTTTTTTAATGCGTACACGCGATTTCTTGTTATCGCCCGTCGATTTCTTAATGACGTCACTATATTCGAATAAAAATCCCTGTTACTGAATAATGAATTTGAAAACTAACCAATAGAAATCGCGCTCCTTCATGGGACAGCCAGTATATAAACTGAAGTCAACGGCCATTTACCTGAGGTCGTTTATGGTGTGTGAGCACAGAGTATTGTGTGTTTTTTGCCTCAGCCATGCTCTGACACACACCAGTATTGGGATACACAACATGGCCAATTTATGTACTGCTACCAATTTGCAATCATGCTATGGTTGGTGAAAGGGCTCAAAATCGGGCCCCTTCTGAGTCGAATTGCATGACCGCGATTTAGACCAAAATCGAAGGTCGATTTCTGAAATCCCGGTTTAGTAAATATACATGTGAAGGCAGTAGATAGGAGTTTTCCGATGATTCGATTTCATTTTCGAAAGAGAAAATCGAACGGTCGATTTGGGATAAAAACTCGAAAACAACAGAAATCGACCCTTAGTAAATACCCCCCTAAATCACGAGTGCCTAAGGATCTAAAGCTGGCCCAATGTGTATAGAAATATAAACCAATAATGGAACACATTAAACCATAAATTCACCATAAAAAACCATAAAATCTGTAAATCTACGCACCAAAAATAGTTGAGATTAAACATATTATTTTCCATTAATTGCCAAAGTATCCTTTTAGCGTACTACTGCTTGACTAATTTTTGTGAGAACTATATGGTGTGGTTGAAAGAACCATGAATAAAACTTTTATACAAAGAATGCAGAGGATGTTCTTTGTAAATCAGTTATTATCTTCTGTTTGTGTTACAGGTGATTAAAGATGCAATTCAAGAAAGTATTGACTACAGGAGGCAGCATCCTTCTCGCTGTTCAGTGTCACTCAGCGATGTCGAAGCACGAAAATTCTTTAACAAGAGCAAACCACAAAATTAAATTCTCTCAGCAGAATATTAAAGGGAGATCGATTTATACGATTATACATGTGCACATTCTAACCGATCACATTTGTGTATAACCAAACCAAAGTAATCATTATTTGTCAGTATACCTAAAAATTGTATGTGGCCATTTTTATATTACATTTGCCACTGTTTTATTGTAAATTAAGCATATTGTTAATGACAATTATTGAGCTTCCTTTTTTAGAAATTTTTACATAAAATTGCTGCATCCTCTGCGATGAATTGTGAGATTAAAATAATGTATCCGCTTTGCTTGAAATTGGTTTATAGAGCATGCTGGGACAAGGCATGTTTTGTTTACATGGGTCTCTGCTATAATATTAAATTATATATATATATATATATATATATATATATATATATATATTTATATAAACAATTATTTCATTCTTTCCCTCTCCCACAATTCTCTATATGTATGACTGAAATATAATATAGAAAGCACAAAAGCACAGCAATGACTCTACTGTGCAAAAACCATTATCAGCTGTAGAATGTACAGAAGTGCACATCCAGTGTACTATATACACTACACAGTGAAAAACAGTAAACTATGTACAATATTATATACTGTATTTATAGTACACCAGTTACCTATACAAATTAGATAGCACACTGCAAAATAAATATTACACACATTTACTAATAATAACTGCAGGGGGAGTACCAGAACCTGCCACTGGACAGGAAGGGAACGATGCTGGAGGAGAGCACAGGCCAGGACAAAGAAAAAGTGGCAGAGAATGAGTGGAAAGAGGGCCATGGTGTACAGTGGGACACCTGTAGGAAACTGCTAAAATTCTGGGAGAGGTAAAGAGGTAGTGCGCACCTCATACAGGTCATCAGAAGCCAGACACAGGCTGTGTGCATGGTGCCAATTTTCAGCGTGGGCCCCCTTGCAACCCCTGCAGTTACGCCACTGCATATGCCTTTGCTGAAAATAGAATCATAAATTTGACCAAACACTGACACAAAATAATTTTAGTATTGTAATGTCTTTCATGTTACCATTCTAAGGAGAAAGCACTATTATTTTTACATTTCTATGTATTTTAGGAATATAAACATCACTACATTACATGTACAACATGAATATTAAGTAGTTTCTTAAAATAAATTTCATATGAAGGAAGTAGAGCAATGTACAGTAATTTTTAATCTATTTCATACAGTAAGTCATACAACTTAAATTTTATTTGCATACATCCATTTTTAATGTGTCTCATTCAACACATTTTTATATTTACTTTTTTGTGTACAGTATACATGTATTTCACTAAAAATTATATTTACCAATATTTTTTTATAATAAATGACATCACATTGGAAATTTACAATGTAATGATATATATATACGTTTGAAAATGTACAAATATTCTTATTTCAACAAAATATAATAATAGTAAAAGAAAATCATTTTCATTGACTTGATTTTGCAACTTTTAAAATAAACATATTTTTTCCATAACGTAATGCTTTCTCTTTTAAGGGTAGAGGGTTACCATTTTCTATATCTGTCTGGGCTAAAAGTAAGAATTATGTTCCTGGATTGGAAATTTAAAGTATTCAAGATAACTGCTCTCTAATAGGGGGAATTCATGTGTCAGGTCAACTCTGACCTGTTATTTTCTGGTACCTCAATTAATTACACAAGNGTGTGATTTGGGCTGCCACTAAGAAGCATATTAAGCTAGGTACACACGGTAAGATAAATTGTTCCAATCTGAAGATTTTTTCAAGAGTGGGCAAAACCATCTTGAATTGCAGGGGTGGCAAATTGAATTAATTGCAATCAGTATTACAGATGAGAGATGACGTTTTCTAGCACAAATGTAATAACAGTGTAACAGTAACGCTGGTCAGTATCTGTGTGCAACATGCAACAATAAAGTATTCTCCCTGCATGCAAACACTGACATTCATTTTACCTCCCCTGCAATTCAACATGGTTTTACCCACACTTGAAAAAATCTTTAGATTGGAACAATTTATCTTACCGGGTGTGCCTGGCATTACTCTTTTATGCCTTAGAGGCATTGGCTAGTCTCATGTCTGTGTTTACTTTGGTATTGTATTGAATTACTGCCTTGTATCTTTCTATTATACATAGATACAGTGCATATTAATATTATAGTGTAGGCAGGGGGTTCCACTCTACAATCAAACATATGCGTGCCTCTGTAGATCTTGCTAAACTGGCATTAGACCTTGTTTTACTCAAAGAGATGCATCTACTATATAGTAATAATGCTAAATAGAATATGGGTAAAAATAAGTTACATGCTGCTGCTTCCTACTCCTCCAAGGCGCGGGGAGTGGTGTTGCTCATTAAACATGCCTTGGCAGTAGCGTTCCTGCAACTTTAGGGAAATCATGGTGGGGGAAGTATAACTTGAGGTTAGCCTATTTGCAGATGATGCTCTGCTTTTTATATCGCAGCCCACCCTTTCTATACATGGTATTATTAGCCTTGTTTCTTAGTGTATTTGCAGGTTATAACATTAACTTTCATAAATCAGAAGCATTACACCTTTCTGGTACCCAACACTGTGAAACTTTATCTTTGTTGACAAAACACTTTAAATTAGCCACTATTTAAATTAAATATCTTGGAATTTATGTTACCCAACTGGTCTGTCATGATATGAACACCCTGAGACTGATGCACTCAGAACATAAAAGATAAATAATACAAACCCAATAGGGGTAATGCATACAAAAGCAATGAAACAAGGCAGGGATAAGGTAACAGAGCTGGGTACAATGAACAGGTGCAGGATAAATGAAGGAGAGAAGCAAGGACTAGAAATACAAGAAATAATAATAATAATAATAATAATAATAAAAAGCAAACAGGCAAGAGTCAGATGAAAAACAAGAGAATGGCAGAAACAATAAAGTAAGAGTAACAGAACTGGAAGGCAGGGTCTAGGCAAGATAAACAGAGCACAAGCCTGGAGCAGCAACACAGAGACTGGAAAACAATCATCCAGCATTGACTGCTGGATCATGCAGCGATAAAGAGCCACAATTCAGGTGCAAACCATCACAGCTAATTATCACACAGGAGATGGACAGCGGCACTTCTGGCGAGAACTGGTAATACGCACTGTGCCGAAACAGCAGCCTCTGATGGTTACAGGCTGTGCTACCAGTGCAATAAGTCAAACAGTGGCCCATGGCGCAACACAGGAGGTCACAGTGTAATATCTCAGTTGTACAACGTTAACTTCTCTGTGGCCCTCTGATCCATTACTCGCTCCCTACAAGGCTGGACTGGATTACCACTTTCACTCATGTGTAGGATGGCTGTAATTAAATAGATGGCTTTTCCTTGATTGTCCTATCTGATACAGATGCTCCCAATTTCTGTTACTGCAATATCTCTGAAAGGGGAAGATACCTGGCAGTATCCAAAAACCGTCTGACCCTTTACTGGGGGATTCCGTATTTGTTTTCTTTTACTTATGGTGCACTCTTTCGGATTGGCTTCTCCACCAAGATACCTATACATACTCACCCCTGGATGCCGCTAATGCTGCTGAAGTATTATTCTGGGAAACTTACAGGGCTTGTGTGGCTGTACATAAAAAAAACTAAAGGAGGATTTCACTAGTTTGAAATTTAACTCATTGTGGGGTAACCCGGAATTGAACCTGATGGTACCTGATCTGGAAATTCAAAGGGATTAGAGTCATCTGCCATGTTTTTGACCCTGGGTGGTGCATGTACACTTTCGCTGACCGCCAGCAAAAATATGATCTCCTACATAGACATTTCTTTATTTTCAAACTCACCACTATGCCCATGAGGTCACCACTTCCCTATTTTCGGGAGATGACCCTGTGGGTAGACTGCCATGTCTATGAGCTGGTCCTACCCGCACACGTCATACACTGTGGACTGGTCCTCTCGGGGCACAAGCCTGAGATTTGTTAGGTATACGTTTATATGAAATTCTGGGCTCATCCTCCATACAGGAGATTTACTTTAAAACTCTCAACCCTTATTTATATATCACAGACACACATGACCATGCAGGAATCTGGCCACTATCCTAAATGTCATGCCTCTAGAGCTACATACATTCATAATCTCTGGGAATGTGGTAAAGTACGCAAATTGTGGAATACGATCAAGAACTTCATAAATGCTATTTTACACACCCAACTCCCAAAGATGTTTTGGGCTTTAAGATAGGCTCACTGACTGGCTCCCCACCCTCAGGTCAGAGCCTGCTGACTCTTATAGTGATGCTGGCTGAGAAGGCTGTACCGCTACGGGTACAAACTGGTAGGAAGGTGGGTTATTTTTTTCGTTTTGCCGCGATCGCGAGCCGAAAAGGGAGCTTTGGTGTTGGGGGCGGGGTAAGGCTATCTTGCTCTCTCCCTGGCAAATGTTGTGTGGTATGGGCAAAATAAACGTTTGGTGGAGGTGGGATAATTGTTTATGTTGGAATGATTGAAAAACAATACTTGAGCTGCAAGTTTCATTTATTATTCTAATTATTCCAATCAGGCTGAATATAAATACTTTTTTTTAGACATGTACCCTATCCGAGTTATAAGTCCTTTTAGACAATATGTATTTTAAATAAATAAATTGAATATTATTTTGAATTTTCCTACTAACATACTTAGAGAGGAAAGTTAGAAAGGAAACACATATTTGGCAATATGCTGATGTACTATCCAGTAAAATGTTTATCTCCCCAATGAGAACATTAATACTTTGCCAAACATTCTTTCATTCCTCTGGAAAACATAAATTGTGCATTCACACGGTCCTCTGCTTTTTCAGCAATTATAATGTTAAACTGCCTCAAATATTAAATGTTTAATATTTTTCAGCTTCATATTAATGTATTTTAGAAATATCTCCAAACACTCAACTTCCATTATTTAGACAGGTCTCTTCTGCAGAATACACTGTACACAATTTTTAAAACCTATGTGTCAAAAGTTTGTCCCCCTGTCTGTAATGTACATGGAGCTTGGCATAGCATGCCATTGCAAAAATCCTCTTGTATGATGAAGAATGGAAAACGATTTGAGGAAATATTGCATCATTTTCTGTGGCAAGATAACAGAAAATAGATTCAAATGGCTATACCACTGGTCTTACTGATGAGGGTTGGATACCCTAGGTAAGAAACATATCCGGGGGACTGTCTCAGGATCCGATTGCTCTTGGTTCAAGATTTTTATTTTTTCTCTGTAACATTTGGACACCAGATCAGGCTCATTCAGCTATCAACTGCCATAGTGATGTGCAGAACTGTAGAACTACATTGGAGACAGTTGGAAGCTTCATTAATACAAACCATTCACAATAAAATGTACATTTACATGATGGATATTGAACAATCCTATGCACTCATTCTGTAAGGTATAGGATCCACAGGCTATCACTTTCAATGCTTGTCTTTCTACTGACCTTTAACTCCCACTTTTATCTTTTATTCCCACTTCTTTCTTCCAAAATTCCACTACTCTTTACCAGTCGCCTCCTATTTGTGAAAAACTGCCAAGCAGCCATACACATGTAGTACAATGCATTTCACAACATAACAAAGTGACAGTAGCAAAGACATACATGACTGGGATACAAATTTAAACCCGTAATAATATCTAAGGTTTTTGCTATTTTTTTTTTTTTGTAAATAATTTTATTGGGAAAAGCAAACAGAGCATGGGTAAGGTAGAAAGTACCTCTGACCCACAGATAGTGCAAGTACAGTCTCCAACATAGTGGAGGAAACAGTTAAGGGAGAAGGATGGAGGGGAAGGTAAGGATTGGGCGGTAGGCCAGACCTAATACCAATCAGACCTCTCCTATTTATGTTTCTCCTATTTTCTTTTCAGTCTGCCACAACTGGCCATGTCACCATTGGTTCTCCCAATAAGACTTTTACGTTTTACATTTACGATCTTAAATGACAGGATTAATGCAAGTGCCCATACACTGAACGTATAGCACAGTCTGCAGCTGTTCTCTGACTATTCTGAACTTTTGGCATCCTTACGGCATGCTATGGTACACAGNTTGAAACCACTGATCTACCCTATTCTTCTGACTACATCCAGAAGGATTATTCACCATATGATAAATCATGTCATGTCATGCTTATTACACAAACATGTCAACAAGTTCAGCATGAATAAATAGCTGAGAATTGTTTGATGCCATTGTGCCAGCTTGAACAAGAACCTCTTTTTCCGGCTTCTGGTTAAAGACATGCCAAAACAATTTAGGCTCAAAGGTAGAAGGCAATGTAATAAAGGTGTGCCTAATTATATAGTTGTACAACATCATTGACATTTAGTACATGCCTTCACTAATAAACCAGACCACATTTCAGGAGAAGATAACCAGCCTAGTCTAATTTAAATTTAGCATTAAAGACAATACATAAGCGTTAGAATAACTTTAAATGTTCAAATATTTTGGAAAAGTGAGCATTAGAGTAGAATGACAGAATGACATTAATTGTTCAAATATTTTGGTGAGCAGTATACCAAGCCTAGGTTTTTTTCAAGATTACACATTACCTACAAACTGGTTATCATCTATGCACCTAGCTCAGTCAGTCCATTTTTTCTGAATTTATTTCCCCATCACTGCTGTAACATACATCAGGATCCAGCGTATGCTGATCCTGTGTATTAAACGTGCTTTGTGGGTCATGGTTGTTCTGATAGACTGGTGCTAATCATATGAGGTTTTTTCCAGGGCCATTTTGGGATCCATCCAATCCACCCTTGCTTGGTATAGCAATGTTTATTGTATACATGATAATGGGCTGAGTATCTATCCAGACTTCTGAACAGTTGCTAATGTTAACAGAAGTGGTAAAAGTTAGCTTTGGTTATGGGTATCAGAAATCCATTTGTGCATAGATACATTAGGTCTACAGTTGTCTGCATCCACAAGCATCCTGTGATCGCATATATGATCTGTTAAAAATTGGGTCTTTAAATCCAGTCTATTTTGAGTCCATAATAATATAATATTTATTTTCAGTAAAAAAGCTAATTAAATATTATTAGTAATGCATTTACTAACATTTCAATTATATTGACACTTATCCTTTTCATCAAATGTTATTTCACCAATCATACAGCACCCACAAAAGACATGACTCCTGGTTATTACATTATTTTAACATGACCTTTGTTAATGTTTCATGCAATTTAATTACATATTTTCTTCAATCACTTGTTTCTTTCAGGTACTGAAGTTACTTTCCTAACTTTACTTTACTAACTCTGAAAATGATATATTAAATTAGTACACATTTTATAGGAAAAACTATCACATTTGATAAAATGTGATCTCATCCATGATGCTGCAAGATTTCCGATGACTATGGGATCGTTGTAGCTACTCTATGAGATTTTATTGTTTCTTACTCATGTGGTTGATAATGACATGATGACACCTTGCAAGTTTCCTTCACATGGCTAGCTATGACAATTTTGTAGACAGATTGCTGACATTTCACCTCCTCACAAGATAAACTCTGAATAGTTCCTCAACAGATATTTCATCATTTCCCATGTCTGAGATGAGACATATTACAATGTTGGGTAACGTCATTGCACACTTTTATGCCTTCCTATACTCACACACATAACCAATCTTTGAAATGTAATTTTTCTCTTGAGACATTTTTTCTTCTTGTCTTTTGTTTTTTTTACTTATTATTATTAGTAGTAGCAATCATAGTAGTAGTAGAATTGTTTATTTATTTACTTAAAATATAAAAACATTTATGGCCTGTCTTATTCTATGAGCCTACCACTTATCTTTGAATTTCCTAGCTTTATTAGAGATTCTTGCTCAACTCATGGATGTGGTAGTAACAAACATACACATTTCAAACATAATATTTATTTTAAAGCAACTTCAAATGAAATTTTCTTGTTAAATGAACAGATCTCTCCTCAGTAGTGGAAAACTCTTGGATCAGCATTACAGAAATCATGTTACAATCATTAATCTCCACCCACTTAAAAGAAAACTTGCATAACATTGACTTCAGAAGGGAGATTACAATGTCTGGGTGAAATGCTAGGTCTGTATTTAATCAGAGCTTTAACATATACGTATGGCCAGCTTAAAATGTCATCCAGTTTCCTTTANTGACTACTGTGCTGGAAAGGTGTTCAGCTGAAAATGACTAATTGCTTATTTTTAGTTATTAAGTAGACTATTAGGGATAGAAAAGTGCACTGCAGATCTCTTATGAGCTGCGAAGTAATAAGGGGCGAATTTTCTCCCTTACGCTGTTAGTGTAAGGGGAAAAATTCGTGGCCATACAGGATTGAATCGGCCTCTTACACCCGGGTAAAAAGACCCAGGATTTGGGAAAATAGTGGTGTTCATTTTACCACCAAATAACTACTACTAATTAAATATGAAAAGTTTCTCCTGGAAATATACTTCTTCAACAATCTCAGCAGTAGCATATGAAGCATTTTAAGTTCATGTTATGTAATTCCAGTCTATTTATTTGTGAATTTCTCCCCCAATGGAACAGGAGTTCCATCAGTTTATACTATGTTCTGTTTCTGCCTCTTTAGATGGAAAAATCTGGATTACAGCCACAGGCAGTTCATTTTAATAGTTCTACTCCCCAGAGTTGTATACTGACTATTGGAAATGTTAAATCAAAAGACCTCTTCAGACAAAACACATGTTCATGAAGCAAGCTGTTTTACTTCATTCCAGGTTTACACAATTGAAAACATATGCCTGCAGAGGAGTACACGCTGGAACAATAGTGCCATCTTTTGGTCACTCTTATTTTAAAGCAATTGCAGTTAATAAATGAGCAGATTTCAGAGGAGGTCCTAAGCACAGCAACTACTAGCCCGATCCTGAATGTTTTGCAAATGATTATATGCATTTATACATTGATTCAAGTCTTTTTTATGACTTGCTCTGTTTTGCTTGGTTTTACTACCATTTTTTTGCCACTAAACACACCACTTTGTTTGTTTTCTCATCTTCTTATATTTACTTTGTTTCAGTTGGGCATAGTTCTTTCTGACTTCTGCTCTCTGATTCTCTGATCTCACATCCACAAATTCCCCCTATTGATTAATACCCCGTTCACATTACCTCAAATGAACTGTCTTTTTTGATGAAAAAGCTGCATGAAGTGAAAAAGCCGGCTTCTAAACTCAGTGTGAACACTCCATTTACAAAAAGTCGGCTACTGAAAGCTGTTCAGAGGCTGCTTTTTAGAAGGGGTTTTGCCCTCCTATCTGGCTTTTTCAGTCAGTGTGAACACTACAAAGCTGGCTTTCCTCTCCCATTGTATTTGTGCAGTGCTGATTGGCTCACACAGTCAGCTGTTTTCAGCACAATACTGTACCTCCCTGCCCCCTCCCCTCATGTAAACAAACAATCACAGCCAATTACAGCACATTTTCTGAGTAATGTGTACTGGTAGCAAAAAGCAGGGTTCAATGTGAACAGTGCAGACACTGCTTTTTCAACTGTAATTAAAAACAAAAAGAAGTAAAGTATATGGCAATCCTGGCAATTTTTCTATTCCTAAGTGACAATTGTACATATAGAACTTACGAGTAGTTACGAGTACAGAACCCTAAATTAAGTCCTACACACATCTCTATCTATAAATAGATATTTAAATATCTATATTTCCATACCATGAGTCTTTAGCCCAACCCATATTTACCATTTACTTGACTTCTTCTCCCAACCATCAGGCTCAACTCTGTAAATATGGAGTGAAGTCATTGCCCATGTACGAAAAGCTAGTCATGCAGTAACCAGTTCACAATTTTGGGCAGGCGAATGAACAGGTAATTCCTACTCGGCATACAGAAATGAACCTAGCATTATTAAGTATATATAGTTGTAAAAATCTATAGAATGCCTCTACTATGCACATCTATTGATAGTAAATAAAGTTGAGTTTTTTTAATGCTTTGTTTTGCAGCTTTCAGATTACTTTTCTTATGTGTACATTAATGGTGGCATGCCAGGTTTTTATAATTTAAAACATAGTCAATGGATGTTATGGGCCAGATCTTGCAAAGCGTCCAGCCTCAACTTCCACAAGTATGAATGCATAAGATATTGCAATTGCATTGTTACGGCCGTGTCCTATGATAAAAAAAAATGGCGCTAGTGTGAACATTATTAATGTTTGACAATTTTAGGAAAACTATAAGTTATTTTATGATTGGTTATACCTGTACCTTTTTTCCTACAGTCTCAATTTATTTAAATAATCGCATTCCAATCTCCTTATATTGTGCCGTAGCACATTGCTATAACCTTCGCCCACACCGCCATGACTGAGCCCCAGACCAGAGTAGCGCATATGCGCAAGCACAGCAGCCAGCCAATTCTAATCTCAGAGTGACGCCAACTCGTCAAGCAGCTAACGAATTGTTAATTAAGTCTAAGATGGTAAAAACAGTCAATATGTGTACTTTTGACTGAAGTCTTATTATTTCTTAAGGTGGCCATCCACGGGCCGATTTTTACCCTAAATCCACGATTGACGTGAGTTTAGGGTAAAATTCGGCCCGTGGATGGCCACCTTAAGAAAGAATAAGAGTTTTTCCCCTACTTCAGTCAAAAGTACACATATTGACTGTTTTTACCAGCTTAGACTTAATAGTTTTAGGGACATTTGCCAAAGACATGATCAGATGAACATTTTTCAAATTTAAGCCAATGGGAAAATAAAAAGCCAGCTAAATAAAAATACTGATCTCGGTATTCGATCAGCAAGGAGGCAACTTATACAATTGAGCGTAACTGCTCCTTAAAAAATAATAAAAAAAATAATAATATTATTTTATTAGCAGTGCAAAATGAACCAAAGAAAAAACATATATTTTTGATACTTCAAAATTTATGAACCCTACATATAGCATCCTGTTGGTTACTCTCCACTAATTTTAAAAACAAAAAAAAAAAGACATTGCTCAAGCAACACGAGCATGTATTTGTTTTTGTAAATCAGATTCAGACCAAGGGATCCACTTCGCAGTACCAGCAATATAGATTGTGTACCACTTGGCCCCCCAAAGGCTCCATATTATGACAAAACTGTGTCTTATTTAAAGTTTTAGATATTGAGGGAATAGCAGGCGTTTTCCAAAGGGGAAAATGCCTGCTTCCCAAAGGCTTAGTTCATCAAGGAAAAAAAGAATTGAACTGCGCTCGGTTATGGATATAGGTCAGCAGCTACACCTAAGGAGTTTCAGACACTCTCCTTATGTAAAAACCAGAAATGAAATACTATGTGGGAGCGCTGACAATAGAATACAAAGTTACTGTTATATAATCAGGATGACTGAAAATTTTCAGTCATCCTGATTACATACAGTAACAGCAACTTTGTATTCTATTGTCAGCGCTCCCACATAGTATTTCATTTGCTTTCCAAAGGGGTCTAATCTAAGAGCATTTCCAGAAAATATGATCGATATCTCCCACTTCCCCACAGGCCATATCCTGTGCAAGTGAACTGGAGTGAGATAAAGACGGTTTATGAGCTTCACCGCCATTTCCACATGATTAGTACATCTTGAGATCCTATGAGAGGTCACATGTATCCTGGTCCACTGTGCAGGGGAGAGGGAGATAGTGAGATCCTCCACCCATTTCTGTAGTAAGGTGACATCTGAAAACCACAGTAGAATCTTTTGAGATATGTAAAATGTTCTTTTTCAGGTAGGTTAAAAGGTATAAAAAAAAGCATAGAGGACAGAGGCTCGCACCAGGACTCTGCATGAAGCTATGCACAATGAGCGCCAGCCTCAAGAGAAATATCAGGTATTATTAGCCGCAGCTTCCAATGAAAGAATAGACAAAGGAACCGAGAACATGTTCAGCTCACTCATTGTTTTATCCCAACCTTGTAGGGCATATAGTCATAGAGGTTAAAAGCCCAGTGTCAGTCGGCCGCATGGCTTTTGGAACCCATTGGGCATCATTCAGGGGGAAATTTGTGTAAACCTTTCCATCTTAACCCAGATTTTACTCTTTCGAGACACTACCCAATCTTCTTTGGGTAGTGTCTAAAATACGTGCCTCTTAATATTTTCGCTGATTAGGCAGACCTAGTCCCCCATCCTTCAAAGCATTGAAGCACCATGCTCATATATCCCCAATGAAACCTGTCAAAGGCTTTTTCAGCATTGTTCCTTTTTTTTTAAGGGTACCCACAGCATATTTATGCACCAGGGCCCGTGACTTGCTAGTTCCGCCTATCTTTCAATGCCATCTTGCCCACTTTGTTCTTGGAGGAATGTATACATCACCAGTATTCCAGTCTAGGATGATTGGAGCATGATCTGACCATGTGATAGGTGTATTAACCCTATACATATGCTGTAGGGACCACTTTTATGTCAAAAATAGATCTATACAGTCCACAGTCCAGCATACCTCTCAACATACACGCTCCAGGCAGCGGGACACATAACCCCGCACAGACCCACCCGACTCCACCCCGGCACACCCCAACTCCACCTCCTTCCCGCCCAAGCACCGCCCCTTTTTGATGCCGTGATTCGCAGCATCATAGAAGAAACTGTTTTATCCCTTAGCGGGACAAACTGGGAAGCGAAAGGGACAGCGGGACAGTCCCCCAAAAGTCGGTTGTGAGGTATGGTCCAGTGCTGCACTTCTCCCTCTTCCCACAGTATGGTAAATACTGTGGGAAGNGTCCTGCAGAAAATCTGTTCCTATGCTGAACAGAGGCATCATAACTTTGCATGTAGGAGTAGGTGGTGGGCACAGGTAAGTGTGTTTGTACAGGTGTCAGAGTAGGAATGTGTAGGAGTCAGTGGAGGAAACATGTATGTGTGTAGCTACCAGTGGTTGGCACAGGTGTGTGTTTGGGAGGCAAAGGAAGACAGCTATGTATAGTAGTCAGTGGAGGGCACAGGTGGATGTGGGATTTATAACAGAAAGGTGTTTGTGTAGGAGGATATGGAAGGTAAAGGTGTGTGTGTGTGTGTGCGCAGCAGACAGTGAGGGGAACAGGTGTGTGTAGGAGGCAGTGGAGTTACAGGTGTGTGTAGCAGACAGTGGGAGGCAACGGTGTGTGTAGGAGGCAGTGTAGGTACAGGTGTGTGTGTGTACTAGACAGTGGGGGCACAGGTGTGTGTAGGAGGCAGTGGAGGTACAGGTGTGTGTAAAGCAGACAGTGGGGGCACAGGT